>JANAVB010029420.1:909225-919225 GCA_029216955.1 Iris pallida | reverse complement strand
GCCTTTAATGGAATGTTTAGTCAATTTGTTACAAGATTTAAGGTTTTTTGATGATTGTCTTATTTAGAGTAAACATAACTATTTTCTGGATACTTCTTTCCTATATTGCTATTCATAATGCCACATAGCTGTCAGTTTATTTATTTACTTATTTCTCATGCAATTCATTAGAACCAATTATGCATTGCATGCATAAGACATAAACGCTATATGCATGGTAATAATGCACCTCATTGCCCTAGTCCATACAAAGTCTATGTTGACAACCGTTCAACATCTGTGCTTGCAAATTTGGACACGTATTTGAGCCAATGGATGGATGCATCATTACAAATCTATGATCTTCACATAGACTTTTCCTTTTCGACAACTGGGATGTAGGACTGCTCTATATGTAACATAAACATATAGACATCTGCATGAAAATGTGAACATATACAATCCTGGTACATTATTGAAAATGTACCCGATGAGTCCATAATACCTAGAGAAATCTGATTGACAGTTCTCTTAAGCTGAGTCGTCTCATCCAACTAGTATCTTCATATAAATTCATTAGTTTATTTCAACTAGTAAAATGTATGCTTGGTTTTTGTCATGTCCAAGCTCTCCCATTTAACCTATGCCTTAAATCTAATGTTTGACCAAGTTTTGTTGTTTGTGTGCTTTTGGCAATTTAGCTGAATTTTTCTGTCAAAAGTTTTGCTTGTGATGCTGCAATATTTATCGGCCTTCACTCCCTGCTCTTGTCTGGTGCATGTTAAGATTTTCCCAATTCATAATAAACCATAAACTTTTAGTTTAAGAAAAACAGTATTAGTCACGATATTTGACCATTATTATTCTATAGCAGCTCAAGTATTTATAGTTTTTAAGCACTTCAATGCTTTGTCCATATTCTGTATGTTAGCCAACGTTTACCTCTTGAATCCTTTGGATTCTTTAAACAGGCCTAACGTTTCCAATTGAATTCTCCATTTGTTTCAGCAATCAATGGTTTAAATTTAATAACCATGAAGTCTCCTTCATGTCCGAATACAAGCACGCCATTGTGGAGTCTTACATTTTTACAACATTCTAGTCTGTTATGCTATTGTCACACCAACATATCTTGGATAGGACACTTCTAATGCATTCTCAAGGAGATCATTAATTCATGATGATCTCATAATTTCACATTTATGTTTCTTAAAAAAAACAAAAAAACAAACAAAAACAAAAACAAAAACAAAAACAAATATGCAAGGTCTAAATTCTGTGATAAACTATTCCATAAAATGTTGTCTTCCTTAGCATTTTCATATACATATACATCTTTCATACTCGTATCAAACGTATAGCAATACGGGTCGTGAACATTCATTGATCATTTTTTTTCAGAGACTCAGACGTCTGCTTTGTTATACGTTCCTAAAAGTAATAATTTTTTCTTTAGTCAATTATTTGATAAACTTATTTTAGTCTACAAAAATTTTATATTATTGTGTAGGCTAGCTCATATAATTCAAATTGTTGTAAAGGACCTTAAGCATGATCAACCATTGTTTTCATTTACTAAAGTCATTGAATCATTTAACACCATTCATGTGTTTCCATTCATTAGTTTGTCATATGTTAAGTTTCTTTTAGATTTATGATTTATCCACTAATGATAGCTATCTCACATGGATTGTGCTCACTCCATTGGGCTTTAGTCCATTGTTTTTTTTGATTAATTTGTCATATTGATATTTAATGCACAAATATATTACCTCAATTTTCTTGAAACATAATTATTAGAAATATTTTAAATATTTAAAAAATGAGAGACATGTTAACTGTGATGGCAATACGAAATTAACTTTTGTACTCTCCTATTCTTAACATGATCTTTGTAATATTATCTCTCCAAGATCGAAATATTAGAGATTATGACTCATTATGAAAGGCTTAAACATGCCAAGGGTGAAGCGAGAATAATGGAACTATCTAAAAATGATGTACATAATGACATATCCTTTGAAGTGCAATTGGTAAGCTAAAATCAAGAGGTACAAAGTTGCTTCGATCATATGGAAAGTTATTTTCCATATTTACAACTACATTTTCTAGTCATTCTTTCTATTCCTAAATTATTTAGAAAAATATATTGTTGAAGTTTATGAGCCAATTATCTTGGTTTACATATATGGTTTTTTGTATATTATTGTATTAAAGTGATATTCTTCTCATGTTATTTTTGCATGTTTGAACCTTAGTTGATCATATTAGAATTTATTCTCAGACAAAGAAATCATAATATTATTCTGTTACAATACTTGGATTATGTTTGGTAAGTATTGGTTTGCATATAAACTGTGACATTATAATTTTCTTTGACACGTTCAAACAATTTAGTCAAAAGGAAAATAGTTTAGTGATATTCCTAATTCCAATAAATCTAAAGTATAAAAGTTGAGATTATTTTGGGTATAAGCCAAAAGGGTCCTTCTGTCAACCGGACGTAAATAGCTCTAAGTGATATAGTATTTAATTGTCCCCCTGTGGACCTCCGCTAGCTAGAAATCGGCCCCTACAGTTAACCCAAGTTGATCAAAACTTGATAAACTAAAGATTTGTTAAGGTCAATTAGCAAAAATTACTTAAACTATTATTCTAGTACACTCGATTGTCATATTGTAAATATGATTGGTAAAGATGAATCATCTAGTACCAAGCCTGAAAGTTTACTTGATCTTACTTTAAGAGTTTTGACTCACTATTTTTTGGGCTTATATCAGTATTTAGTAAAATCATATATATGTTGAATGAGTCTGATGTCACTAAGTCTGATTTCAGAATCAATCAAACCAATTATTCTGTTCTATATTAGAAAGAATATTTTTAATGGTATTCTAGACTATAAATTGTATCATATTAGATACTCTTATGTCATAGAAGGTCATTCAAATGCAAACTGGATAACTAACTCATATGACATCTAATCCATTTATGGATATAATTTTTTACTCTATAAGGAGTTGTCATCTCTTGAGGTTTATGTAACAAACTTATCATAGTTAAGAGTATTATATACTCTGAAATGGTATCTTTAGTCACATTTTATACTAAAGCTGTATGGCTCAGACATTATATACTTTATATGATCTACATATTTTTGTACCAATCATTTATTTTAAAATTATGCTAAAAGCATGATCTTGTGAATTCTAAGATAATCAGGTACCTGCAGCTGTATTTCAAGACATTAAAAGAGCCTAAAAGGCAAAAATGTACTTCTTGACTCTAAATCATAAAAAAACTTTACAGATCTCTTGACGAAGAGTCTGTTTACTCTTGACGAAGAGTTTCTCTAAAAATTAATCCTAGTATCATCGAGGGGGATGGGGTTAAGCCCATAAGTAAGTCACCAGCAATGGCAACCCAACTGAGTTTGACTGAAGATCCCAAGAAGTCGGTTCAATGGGTAGGAACAAGCTGGACCTATGTGACTATTGTAGGAGCGTAAAAAGTACTTCAAAGACCAAGTCAAAGAAGTTGAGAACTTTACGCAATTCAAACTGAGTCAAACTCAGACTATACGCAAGCTAATTTCTACGCATGCTATTCTCTACGCGAGAAGCTTTTACGCGAGAGTTATCCTCCACTTTTACACCGGGGACAGACTGCTAGGCCGTATTTAATGCGAGTGATTTGATCTGACAGAATGATTTTCTGACAGCAGTACACAGAAGCCGAAGAAATCTGTTCACCAAACCCAATGCTTGTCATTTAGTGTGCAGATGGGTTACTTTATGCTCAGAAAATTGCTTTTTTTACGCACGATAGTTATTTCGAGCCTTTACGCTCAAGACTATTATGTGCGTAAAGTTTATTTGAGCTAATTTTACGCTCAAGGCTATTTTTAGTCACTTTATGCGAGGAGTTTATTTTGGGCTATTTTTATGTCCAGTCTGCTACTTTATGCAGGGAGTATGTTTTGGGTCATTTTTACGCCCGAGCTTTCCTGACTACACGAGAACGTGGTTTGCTTACGTGGCTTTCATGCCACACTTATCGAGGAACGTGTGTACGTGCTCTCCCCATTTTGTTGAAGTAGTGGGACACGTGTCACCATGCGTAGAGATCAAAACTCTACATGGGACATGTGTCAACGTGCGTAGAGGATGATTTACATCGTGGGTGACAGTTACTTGCGTAGAGACCCAATTTTGTTGCTTTTTACGCACAAAGAGTCGAGTCTATAAATAGACTTATTTTCAACACATACAACATCAAGAGATCAACAGAGAGACAGGAGAGGAGATTCTGAGAAAACTCATACTTCCTGAGTGATATTCCCAGAAGCATTTCTTCAACTTTTTTCAAGAACAGGGTGAAGCAAAGCAAGAAAGCATTCGACTGTGCCATCAGTGCCGTTGCTCGATACCTTTCCGGTGACTTAATTTTTTCGATTGTTCGTCTTCTTTAAGCAGTTTTCTTCATCATCATCGTATGGTCCAAGGAACAAAGTGATCGCTCTCAGATCAGACTTCCATAGCAATACTTTCTAGAATAATTTGTACTTTTGTACTTTTTCTCATTTTCTTTCAAAAGCCAATTTTTATGCATTTTGTTAAGTAAAACAAAATGACGACTCTGCTGGGGACCTCTTTCTCATCTGACAAGAAGGTAATTGCTCAATATGATGATGTGTCGGTCGGATCGACAAAGAAGACTCTGGTTGTGCACTTCGACCAGACTGCCTACGAAGAAATGCTCCGAACTGGGGGTAGTACTCGCTGCTCCAATGTTCAGAAATCACGGAAGGCACGAAAAGTTTGGATTCCTAAGTCCAAAGCATCCTCGGATCTCCCTGCTGTCTCTGATGGCAAAGGAATCCTTCCTACTCCTGTTGTGGAGACTCCAGTCTGTGATGAGGCAGTCTCTACTTCAGTGATATGCCCTGTACGTAAAAATCAGTCTCCAGTCTGTGACGTGGTAGACTTTCACGTTTTACGCTCTGCGCGTAAAAATTAAACTTTACGCCCTGTGCGTAACAATTAGTCTCCCGTCTGTGACGTGGCAGACTCCCAAGTTTTATGCCCAATACGTAAAAATCAAACTTTGCGCTCTGTGTGTCACGACCTGCACCCGCTTTTCAGATATGAGACGTGTCCAAGCCAGCCTACGCCGCAGAGTCGGCAGTAGAACGCTGTCAAGCCCGCAAGAAATAAATTCTCAAAAAATAATATTTGCTGCTCATTCACATTTCTAAATTTATTACAACAGTTACAACATTTATATTTAAAGAAAAATACAAGTTTTACAATTAATAAAATTTTACATCTGCTATCTATTTCTAGGTTGTCTTCAGCATACCCAAGTCTTCCCCAGTGCTAAGAGTGATCGCGGCTAAACCTGAAAAATGTTGGTTTCCAGTCAGGAATGGAACAAGTACACAAACCGATGGCAATGTAAAACACAATAGAATTATCAAGACATAAAAATAGCATATGGAATGTGAAAGCTAGTAAGAAAACTGATGACATAGCACGATAGAGAAGTAAACAAGAAAAAGCTAATAAAAGACATCTATCTAGGTGGTGTGAAATATCTGTTTCGACATGTGAACGGCTAGGGGGTAAATCCGGCACCTGTACGTGTCGTGTACAGGTGCTATTGTTCAAGAATAGACTCATCGGATAGTTCTGGGTAGTTCATAGGTTTACTAAGATATTTTCCCTTCCGACTACTCCGTGTGACGAGCGTGTCAACAAGAAGCAAGATATATATATAGACATGAAATGAAAAGACTACTATGAATCAGAAAGCAATCAGAAAGTGCACTTGCCTGAGGTCCTTAGCTGGAGAAACCAATACTATACCACACAATGAGCCACAATCAATCAACACATGTAGAAGTCTCCGAATGCTGAAATAAACAGTACCAACGTTCTCAGAATAGTCAAATTAGTTATGATTGCCTGTCCTTAAGTCCAATTCTGGACACAGGGGCAAAACGGTAATTTTGGACAAAAACGGTGTCCGTCGTTGGATCCGCTTTGTACCGAAAAGCGTGCCAGAGTCAACGGTCTCTAAAGTTGTCAAACTACATGTCTACGGATCCAGTTTTCCGATATGAACCCAACCGTATGTCCAAAGTTGGATTCCGGCGGGCCGTGCACAAAATCGCCCGTTAAGTGGGACCGTGGGGACCGCAAAACGACGTCGGATTTAACTGTCTTAGAATTGGACCAAACTTGGCATACAGGACCAGAAAAACGATACGGTTCTGATGGCGTAAGTTTTGTCTCGATCTGACAAGCGTGCACAAAGTAATTAAGAAATTTGCAAAGTGCACGATACGGGGAATTTCGACGGATACGCATCAAATTCGTCAAGCACACGCGACCAATTTAAATTCCGCCAAAGCCCACACGACCACGAAGTCGTTACACAGCTTTCAATGCTTTCGGTTCGTGACCACGTCGCCCGGAATGGCGGGACGCACGTCGTGTGGGTGAGTTTTTCTAGTTTTTAAAAATGGTTTTCACAGTTTTTTCCTCATATTTGCACTGATTTATCTAACTATATAATAAACGAGAATTAAAAGTAATAACATGGTCTCCGTGCTATTTAGGTTGCCTCTAAAACTGTTTAATTGGATTTCAGAAATTCTCTTCAGATTGGTGGCAATCTGCCTTCATAATCTAGGGTTGTGAACTAGATATTGGTTCTGTTTTAACAGATTTTTCACGACGTTGGGTTCGATTTCTTGACAAATGTATTACTCATTGTCGTAAACTAATTCCTGGATTGGGAAGAGGGTTATAAGGGCTACACGTAGGAATCTACCGATCGAATTTTCATGGAGTATGGAGGAAAAATCTTACCTCGAAGTAAGCGTCGGCACAGTCGAGTTGCTATGGCTGTCACTGTTGTCACGCGCGGCTTGGCGTCTTCGGCCGGCCGGCGACCCCTACGCGGCGGCGCCCAGGACTGAAAGGGTCGCCCAGGGCCGAGGTTGGGGTCGGCGGTGTCGATCGAAGGCTAGGGTTGGGTTTTGCTCCTTCGATCCTCTCTCTGTTCTCGATCGTATTTATGTACAATAGGTATGCGGCTTGTACTGGGAAGCAACGGTTTATGATAGAGAGCGTAAACATCTACCTATAAGTCTCCACCCTCAAAATAAAGGATCGATCGGGTAGGAAATAACTGAAGACGAGAAAAAATAAGAACAATCCAAATCTTTATTTCATATGTATTTCAAAGGGTTGAGGAAAACTTTGAATCAAGTCTGACTTGTATATGAATAACAGGATCAAAAATCATAAACTAATTCTTTACAGCAAAACAGAATCTAAAGTAGGCAATCCTAACTCATGATGTGATGTTTATATCTAATAGAGCAAAAGAAAATTGAACAGTTTATTAAAAATTAACGCCTTAATTCTAGGCAAGCCTAACATTCCAAGCAAATAGTATATCCATATTGGATCACATTGTCATATTCAAAGTAATAGTGTGTCTATAAAAATCAGGCAAGCAATCTAAATTTAACAACTTGGTATCTAAATTGTATGGCCTAACTGACAATCTGAACTACCCCATGGTTATTCTGAACAAGGGACTCCTAGTCCTAGTCATTATCTTAAATCATTTTAATCCTAATTGTGAATGAGCATTTCCTGAGCGCAGGCTCGCAATAGTACGACTACGTACCATCACGAGTTCACAAACTTTGCGAAAATGGACCTGTATGGGCCACCACAAAAACTTGTCACGACCCGCTACCGCCTTTCGGATATGAGACGTGTCTAAGCCAGCCTACGTCGCAGAGTCGGCGGTAGAACGCTGTCAAGCCCGCAAGAAATAAATGCTCAAAAAAATAACATTTGCTGCTCATTCACATTTCTAAATTTATTACAACAGTTACAACATTTATATTTAAAGGAAAATACAAGTTTTACAATTAATAAATTGTACATCTGTTATCTATTTCTAGGTTGTCTTCAGCATACCCAAGTCTTCCCTAGTGCTAAGAGTGATCGCGGCTAAACCTAAAAAATGTTGGTTTCCAGTCAGAAATGGAACAAGTACACAAACCGACGACAATGTAAAACATAATAGAATTAACAAGACATGAAAATAGCATATGGAATATGAAAGCTAGTAAGAAAACTGATGACATAGCACGATAGAGAAGTAAACAAGGAAAAGCTAATAGAAGACATCTATCTAGGTGGTGTGAAATATCTGTTTCGATATGTGAACGGCTAGGGGTAAATCCGGCACCTGCACGTGTCGTGTACAGGTGCTATTGTTCAAAAATAGACTCATCGGATAGTTCTGGGTAGTTCACATGTTTACTAAGATATTTCCCCTCCCGACTACTCCGTGTGACGAGCGTGTCAACAAGCAGCAAGATATATGTATAGACATGAAATGAAAAGACTACTATGAATCGGAAAGCAATCAGAAAGTGCACTTGCCTGAGGTCCTTAGCTGGAGAAACCAATACTATACCACACAATGAGCCACAATCAATCAACACAAGTAGAAGTCTCCGGATGCTGAAATAAACAGTACCAATGTTCTCAGAATAGTAAAATTAGCTAGTATTTCCTGTCCTTAAGTCCAATTCTGGACACAGGGGCAAAACGGTAATTTCGGGTAAAATGGTGTCCGCAGTTGGACCCGCTTTGTACCGAAAAGCGTGCCAGAGTCAATGGTCTCTAAAGTCATCAAACTACATGTTTACGGATCCAGTTTTCCGATACGAACCCAAACGTATGTCAAAGTTGGATTGCGACGGGTCGTGCACAAAATCGCCCGTTGAGTGGGACCGTGGGGCCCGCAAAACGACGTCGGATTCAACTGTCTCAGAATTGGACCAAACTTAGCATACAGGACCAGAAAAATGATACGGTTCTGATGGCACAAGTTTCGTCTCGATCTGACGAGCGTGCACAAAGTAATTGAGAAATTTGTAAAGTGCACGATACGGGGAATTTCGACGGATACGCATCAAATTCGTCGCGCACACGCGACCAATTGAATTCCGCCAAAGCCCACACGACCACGAAGCCGTTACGCAGCTTTCGATGCTTTCGGTTCGCGACCACGTCGCCCGAAATGGCGGGACGCACGTCGTGTGGGTGAGTTTTTCTAGTTTTTGAAAATGGTTTTCACAGTTTTTTTCCTCATGTTTGCACTGATTTATATAACTATATAATAAACGAGAATTAAAAGTAATAACATGGTCTCCATGCTGTTTAGGTTGCCTCTAAAACTGTTTAATTGGATTTCAGAAATTCTCTTCAGATTGGTGACAATCTGCCTTCCTAATCTAGAGTTGTGAACTAGATATTGGTTCTGTTTTAACAGATTTTTCGCGACGTTGGGTTCGATTTCTTGACAAATGTATTACTCATTGTCGTAAACTAATTCCTGGATTGGGAAGAGGGTTATAAGGGCTACACGTAGGAATTTACCGATCGAATTTTCATGGAGTATGGAGGAAAAAATCTCACCTCAAAGTAAGCGTCGGCACAGTCGAGTTGCTGTGGCTGTCACTGTTGTCACGCGCGGCTTGGCGTCTCCGGCCGGCCGGCGACCCCTACGCGGCGGCGCCCAGGGCTGGAGGGTCGCCCAGGGCCGAGGTTGGGGTTGGCGGTGTCGGTCGAAGGCTAGGGTTGGGTTTTGCTCCATCGATCCTCTCTCTGTTCTCGATCGTATTTATATACAATAGGTATGCGGTTTGTACTGGGAAGCTACGATTTTGAAGGTTCTGCTAGTAGCAGTAACCTAAGGGGTCGGCTCGGCCAATGGGGTTTCAGGCTGGGATTTAGTTCGGGTAGGGAAATGGGGCCGGGCCAAGTGGGCCGGCTATTTTAGGTAGGCTGCTGTTACTCCCCTTATTCCCTTTCTTATTTATATAAGTAATATATATATATATATATATATATATATATATATATATTATATATATATATATTATATATCTATATATAATATATAGATTGTGTGTGTGTATAAA
>JANAVB010029420.1:338906-565437 GCA_029216955.1 Iris pallida | reverse complement strand
CCTCCTTGCTTCAATTGGTAAACCTCGTCTGCAGATCATACGAGCCACGCATCGAAATACTTGGTATGGAATCTCTCTCTGAATACTGCCCAAGCAATAGGGGCCACTAGTCCACGGCCTGCGCTGCCCACTAGCTGCGGGCAAGATCTAACAACTGCAGGCGCACAACGGCCACCTTCTCGGCTTCTGGAGTCCTGGCTGCTTCGAGAATCACTTCAGTGTCCTGAAGCCATGCATCTGTCGCAATAGCATCTTCACTACCGTCGAAGAATGGAGGGTTCAAGCGCTTGAAGCTGTTGGCCGCGCTATTACCCTAATGACCACCCCGGGTCAAAGCATCCGCCACTGCCTGTTGCAAGGCATCTCCACGCCGGTCTTGGAAGCTATCAAGGTCCTGACGAGTCCTACCAAAGTGCCGTCATCATGTTCTACAGGTTGAACTGGTTGGACTGGTGGGTCTCCGCCAGAAGGCACGACTCTGGAGGCTACTCCGGAATGCTGGGCTTGATCTCCAGGTTGCTGCTGGTCCGCGGGAGGTGCTCCGTCTTGCTGGTCGGTGGGACCACGAACAATGACGCTGAAGAAGATGACATAGGGAACAATAAGGAAGGACCAGGACAGATCAACGATACAGCATATGATCAGGACAAGAATCCAGGGATTTAGAAGATACGAGCAGAGATCAAGGACGAATACTGATTGAGACATCTATTCGGTAAACCCTTACATATCTTGATTTACAAGACCTGCATGGGCCACCACTTAAACCATGTCACGCCCCAGAACCAGAATACTAGAGAGCGGAGGCAGACATAGCCAGCTACGTATATTGAAGTGCAACCCACCTCGCTATACGGTCACGGCTGTCTAGGATACATGAGGGTTTATCTACAAGCCAGCAGTCTCTAAAGGTCATGAACAGCCTATTGTCTCAATCACAAGCAAGTAAGTAAAAGTTACAAGATATATGATCATTAAATATACAATAATAAGGCATCCCAAATGTTACATATTCAGCTGATCATGAAGCTAGTCGTTACAAAATGTTAGGACTAGCAAGAGTTTAGTCATACATGATCAACCCTAGGATCTGTTAATCATGTTACAGCCGTAGCAGATAAATAAAATTGCAAACGAGCTAACACTTGCTCGACGGCTAAACGCCTCAAAAGAATATTTTACAAGGGAGTGGGAGAGCAAAATAAAATCCACTCGTTGCCGGGATTCCTTCTAGTGTTCACCATCTGGCAGGAGGGTCGGTAGATCCTCTGGAGCTGCTCCAAAATCTGGCCACACAAAACCAGCGGGGTCAGACCCCAGAAAGAGCAAGTGCCACAAAGGAGGCTTCACATAAGAACCAAAACCAGCAATCAGCACAGATATAAATAAAGTAAGAACTGGAAATAAAGTAATACACCATGATGATATACGATGAGATAACCATGGAACTATTCAGATAACCAGGTTACAACCCGTAAACCAAACAAGGACCGAGGTTGTAACCCTTCGTCTGAACAGAACTTAGAATTCTCACCATTTATCGGTAAAATAAATACAAGCATTCTGGTCATTCAATAATCTGGAACAGGATCGGGGCAAGACTAGACTGGTTAGACTCCGTCCAATCACTTCACGGCCAAGCAAGAATTATGGCTTGATACTTTAACTAACTAGGGTTGTCACAAGCCTAGTTACTAACAAGATACAGTAAGATTATTCCACAGCCACAAGCCCTGCAGACCATCCAGGTTACCCGGGTTAAGATTAGAGTTGAATTCAGGTGGGTACATCGTCCAGGAAACGAATGTACCATTAGGTAGCTTGAAGGGTACAACATGACAGTGTGCTGGAAATGTGCCCTACTCGACGGCAGGCTACAGATCCCAAGGCGTGCCCAGGCAACGGGATTGCCTGTAGCTGGGAAATCTCGTCATGACTAATGTATTAATCTAGTTATTAGCCTTAGTCCATTTTAGTAGGTACTCTTGACCGTGGTACTCAGGAGTCCCTGTCCTAGACATGATGCAAGACAGGACTGGTTTATTTATACAAACACAATCGCCCACGGTGTCCAGATTAATTATACAGGTCATGTCATGTCTGGTAGCTGTCGCAACAGCTATTCGAGATAATCGTGTCAGGTTATCATGCCAAGTGTACTTGTCAGGAGTGCGCCACGGGGCCACTATCAGGTCATGTCAGGTTATTATGTCAGGAGTGCACCACTACGGGTCACTATCATGTCATGCTCAATTATCAATTCCAAGCATATCAAATGAATTCATGATTATCAAGTTCAGGACAAAGGCATAAGGATATAAAATGGACGTTAAATATCTAATAAAATATCAATATACAGGGCTATAGAAGATCCAGGGTAAGTAGGGTCAGGTCCAGTTGCGCCTGAGTCAGACTGCGCTCAAGTCAGGCTGCACTCAGGTCAGACTACGCTTAGGTCAAGCTACGCTGAGGTCAAGCTACGCTCAGGTCAAGCTACCTCAGGTCGAGCTACGCTCAGGTCGAGCTACGCTCAGGTCAGTATGCAAGACATACGCTTCCAAAAGGCAGCGTATGTACTCCATACGACTCCTCTTCAAGACAGCGTATGGGATCCATACGACTCCTCATCAAGGCAGCATATGGGATCCATACGACTCCTCATCAAGGCAGCATATGGGATCCATACGACTCCTCGTCAAGGCAGCGTAAGGGGTCCATACGACTCCTTGCCAAGGCAGCGTATGGGGTCTATACGACTCCTTGCCAAGGCAGCGTATGAGGTCCATACGACTCCTTGCCAAGGCAGCGTATGAGGTCCATACGACTCCTTGCCAAGGCAGCGTATGAGGTCCATACGACTCCTTGCCAACAGCGTATGAGGTCCATACGACTCTTGCCAAGGCAGCGTATGAGTCAGCTGCACTGCGCTAAAGAGCGTGCAGCTCAGTGGCGTAAGCTAAAAAGCTCGCGCACTGCTCACTGTCTTCTCCAAACAGCAAGAACTCTATGGTTTCAATCTAAAGCTTCAAAAGTCCATAACTTGGTCAAAATAAGTCCAAATACAACTTTTCAAAGGTCAAAATTATGTAGAATAAAATTCTCTACAACATGGAACCATCAAAACTTGAAAACAAAGAAGTTTGATAGATCAAAACTACTAAAATCCAAAAATAATTAATTTCTAGATCTACAAGAATTAAAGCCTCAAAATGAAAAATGACAAGTTCTAATGTGTCTTAGAAACATGAGGAGAAGCTAATGGAACAATAAAAATAGGTTCTCTTGTGGAAGCAAGTTGCACTTGCCTAGACCTCTCTCTTCCTCTCTTTGGTAGGTGAAGGGAGTAAATAGAAGAAGAAGAAGAGATTAATGAAGAGAGAGAAGAAGAATAGGTAATAAATATGAGTGGTGGTGGTAGGTAGGGGGTTCACCCCTTTGGTTCATAATGAACCAAGAACAATCCCAAACCGAACCAAGCCAACCCAAACCGAGAATAAACCAAGCCCAGGGGAAATGCTAAGCCAGGAATTAAGCAATACAAGATAAAATACGTACACGTATTCCAAATACGTAATACGAACCACAGGCATTACAGTAAGGTTGAAATGTTTAAATCTCGGCTTGTTGTAAAAGGTTTTACTCAAAGAGAGGGTATCCATTATGAGGAAACCTTTTCTTCAGTAGCCATGCTTAAGTCTATCCGGATTCTTTTATCTATTGCAGCTCATCTCGATTATAAGATTTGGCAAATGGATGTCAAGACAGCTTTCTTAATGGAAGTCTTGTGGAAGACATCTATATGAAGCCACCAGACGGGTTCATTGAAAAGGACCAAGAGCATCTTGTTTGTAAGCTCAAGAAGTCTATTTATGGACTTAAGCAAGCTTCCAGATCTTGGAACATACATTTTTATCAGGTGACAAAATTCTATGGATTTGATTAATGTTAAGATGAATCATGTGTATATAGAAAGTATGACGAAAACATGGTGGTATTCCTAGTACTTTATGTGATAACATCTTGCTCATTGGAAACAATGTGAAGGTGTTATCTAATGTAATGGTATGGTTATCCAAACAGTTTGATATGAAGGACTTGGGAGAAGTAGGTCACATTCTTGGGATCAAAGTTCTATGAGATCGTAAGAAAAAGATGTTGGACTTGTCCCAAGCTTCCTATGTAGATACTGTACTAACTCGTTTTAGCATGCAAAATTCTAAGAAAGGTTTCTTACCTTTTAGGCATGGAATTGCTCTATCAAAGGAGCAGTGTCTGAGGACACCTAAAGAGATAGAGAACATAAAAGCAGTTCCTTATGCTTTAGCAGTAGAAAGCTTAATGTATGCAATGCTATGTACGAGACCAAACATCTGCTTTGCCGTTGGCATGGTCAGCAGATATCAATCTAACCCAGGACAAAAGTACTGGACTGTCGTAAAGCATATTTTGAAGTACCTGAAAAGGACTAATGAGTATATGATAGTTTACCAGGCAGATAGTTTAGTTCTCTTGGGGTATACAGACTCATATTTTCAGTCAGATAGGGATTCTAGAAAATCTACCTCAGGTTATGTATTTACTTTGGGAGGTGGAACCATTGTATGGAGGAGTATCAAGCAAAAATGTATTGCTAATTCCACCATGGAAGCCGAGTATGTGGCAGCCTCTGAGGAAGCCAAAGAAGTAGTTTGCCTCAAAAATATCCTATTGGACTTGGATGTGGTACCTAGTTTGCCTAAGGCTATTACACTTTATTGTGATAATAGTGGTATAGTTGCAAAGATAGCATCAGCCGACAACCTAGCTGATTCCTTTACAAAGATCTTACCGGCTATGGAGTATAAGTGGAAGATTTGTAACAATATACTGAAAAGCAATGCTTTGAGTATAAGTGGCAATTGTTAGGGTTATATACTAAAAGTATCACTTTTATATTAACTTTATTTCTTTAAATTTTGAATGAGAATCACATAGACAATATTTGCATATTGTATTTCTTACAAATGTTGATGTAAGTGTCTGATACTCTATATTGTAGATAATGGTGTGTGGTGTCACACAGAAGATCATATTATCAGTTTTCTATGGAATATATAAATGGTTCACAACCTAGATGGACTTGGACAATCTATTGAAAAGGTTTTAGTGTAATCTGGTAGTCTATCTTGATTATAGGTTTATACTAGTATACTTTGTGTGTATTGAACAGGACCACTTATGGTTGTTCTCTTTGTACTGACTACTAAGAGAACATACACCTATGTTATTATGGATGCTTGTGCTCTTAATCCGGATATAATAACAGACATGTATATGTAGTGTGCATTACTTTGACTCATAAAAGAGTGAGATTCATATGGGTCAACAACCTCTATGAATTAGGTAATAACATTATATGTATGATGGGCTGCTGATTATAAAAGGAATCCATGTTCTGATATGTCGGGTTGATGATGTCCCTTTAAGGAGCTCGTAAGGATTGTCATGTAAACCCTACAGGTGGATTATATCCGACATGACAAATAAAGTTGAGTGGTAATACTTAATGATAAAAGATATCGATCATTATAGTTGTTAGTAACTTAATCTGATCGATGGACATTCGATATCATAACATGGGAAGCCAAACGAGCATATAAAAAAGGAGTCCACAATCATAATTTGGGATTAGGAAGGTAGTGCAACAATAGCTTATTAGAAGACCGAGCTATTGTAATGGGCCTGGGTTATGTGTTCAGGCTGAACACAGGACACCCAGATCCATTAGGAGACCTAACTATAATTTCTCCTCATGGTCCCTACCGTAGCCTTATATATCCTCTATTCTCTGGCTACCATATTATCATTAGAACTAAGAAGCTTTCTCTAAATTCATGATCCACGTAAGGAGAGAAGAATGGGCTACCAAGGAGAAGAAAAGGTTGGAAGATCGTCGCCCACACAACCTCCAACCCGAGGAAGGAATACGTACAGAAGATCTTGGGGTCGTGACTACTTGAGATTACTAGGAACTGTTGTCTTCTTCCCGCCGCAGGTATAATTCATGAACCCTAGTTTTTGCCTATGAATGGTTAGAACACGTTTATATCTATTTAACTTTCTATCAATCAATACGCACACTAAACTAGGGTCCTGGGAATCTCTAGTTCTACCAGATTGATCAGCGATCTCAAGATCTTCTACCATATTCCTTCCTCGAATTGTACGTCATATGGGCGACAATCTTCTAACCTTTTCTTTTCCTTGGTTTCCTCCCTTTCTCTCTTTTTATGATAAACAAATTAGAGAAAGATGCTCTTCTTAGGATACATTTGACGGCCAGAGAATAGAGGGTATATATAGGCTACGACAGGGACCATAAGAAGAAAATAGATTTAGGTCTCCTAATGGGTCTAGGTATCCTGTGTTTAGCTCGAACGCATAACCCAGGCCTGTTAATAATATCTCGGTCCATTAAAGAGCTACTGTTGCACAACCTTCCTAATTCCAAATTAAGTTTATGGGCTCCTTCTTATTATATGATGTTTGTCTTCCTATGTTAAGATATCGAATGTCCGTCAATCAAAATAAATTACTGACAACTGTATTGATCAACATCTTTTATCCTTAAGTAGTACCGCTCAACTTTATTTGTCATGTCAGATATATCCACTTGCAGGTTTTATACGACAATCCTTATGAGTTCCTTATTGGGACATCATCAATTCGATACATTAGGATATTGATTCCTTTTATAATCAACATCCCATCATACACATATATCATTACCCAATACATAGAGGTTATTGACTCATTATGAATCTCACTCTTTTATGAATCAAAGTAATGCACACTACATATAAATGTCTGTTTATATTTGGATTAAGAGCACAAGCATCCACAATAACCGTAATATTTATTCTCTTATGTAGTTTGTAGAAAGAGAACAACCTCAAGTGGTCACGTTCAATATACACAACCTATAGTAAAGATAGACTAATGACAGATTATACCAATGGCTTCTCCAATTCCATCTAGGTTATAAACCATTTATATATTCTACAAAGGACCGGTAATACGATCTTCTGTATGTCACCACACACCATATTATCTACAATGTAGAATATCAGACACTTGCATTAACATATAACAAATATAAAATGCCAACATTTGTCCATATGATTCTCATTCAAAAATAATATAAAAATTTAATTAATAAAAAAGTAACACTTTTAATATATAACCCTAACAATTGTTTAGACAGCTTACTACGTCAATATTGTAGCATAGGCTGGGCGAACCTCATGCACTCGTACCTCTAACATCCGGGTGCGGGTCATGACAACCAACATCTGAAAAACTAATATGTTTTGTACTAACACCTGAAGACTCTAATCTATTATGTGACCATCTTTCGTTAGGTCACACGATCGAAGAAAAATATTATTTTATATGCTTGACTGAGATTAGATAACTTTACTAGCCCACCACTATAGATTCTTCTAGATTGAAACCTATTTAATCATTCATGGGCATAGCTCACAAATATTGTTTGTACCCTATGTCGATACATAAAGTTATGCAATTAGACCCTTTCAATTCTTTAAACAAAAAGGAAAACAGACTTATGCTTACCTAATATATGTAACCTCCCTGAACCGAATTCTGGAATTTTTCAAATTTTCAAAAATCTTATTTTCCTAAATTTTACCTAGATCTAAAAATCATAAATTTGAGTTAGCTATATGTATTTTTCTCGATTTGCGATATGTTATACACTTTATTATCGGGATATTGGCTTTTCGAAAAGGTTTATAAAAATTTGGACAGTTTGGACTTGTATAGCCTAGTAATAAAATTAGTTATTTTTACTCCTTAAATATTGTGAGCCAGATTCATATATGAGAATACTTTAAAATTTGTACAAGTTAGATTTATAATATAAGTATCAACCCTCGAACCTATATGATTTTTGGAATCTTAACTAATTTATGACATAAAGGCCTAATAAATAATAAATAATTATATTTGAAAACATATTTGTAGTGAACTGGAGCTTATTAAATTATTTATATATAAGATTTTGCCATTTTGGACCAGAATTCCATTCTACACAAAGTGTGCATTCGAACCTCATTTCATTCCAAGTGCATCATGTCCGTGTTCGTGCCCATCCCATTTTATTCCACTATGTTCAATATCTTACAAGAAAATTTCTACACAAATCCCTAGACATTCTCTCCTAGCCACCACATCTCTCCCGACCTCCCGACCTCATTTACGGCCACCACTGCAATCACCACCACCACAGGAAACCCAAAGCCGAGCCACCCGTACTTCTCAGCCATCTTCTCCGCCACTCTAACGACCATCCCCGCTACCGACAACAACCATATAAACTACCGCCACCACCATGTAAATCACAGCCTCACCATCATCACACCCTCTTATCTTCGCCTACTCCGGCCAGTGACCGCCCCTCATCCCGGCTAGCCACCAGACATTGCCGCGTAATACCACCCACTGTGGCCGACCTCCACCTCGACCCCATGCAACCAGATCTCAGAGAGAGAGAGAGAGTGGGAGAGAGAGATCCTTTACCGTCCTCTTACGTCGTGTATTCCCGTGCCCTCCGCCTCCCGCGTCGTTGAGCCACGCCGATCTTCCAGCGCCTCCGTCGTGCTTCTCTGCCCCGATGACGCTTGTCGTACCGACCAGATGTCGAGTTCCATCGTCCACATTTGAGCCCTCCTTCACACAGCTCATGTGCTCAATGTTGTGCTCGATCCCGACAGCGCCCCGCAGCATACGACGTGTGTGTGTTCGACTAGACTCGAGCCACATCCAGTATCACCATGCTGCCTCACTCGGAGCGGAGCCCGCTCCTCCGTCGCTCTTCCAGCAGCGCCCGAGCCTCCTTCGGTCGTCCTCGTGGCATTGCACCGACCCCTCAGTGAGATCCCTCACTCTTCTCCTTTCTCCTCTTCTTAGCTCCATTAAATTCGTGGAGAGAAATAACTTCTCTCCCTCCACTGGTTCTTTAATTGCTACTATTCCTCAAAAACGAGGAGAGACCCCCCTTTCTCTGAGTATAATTAGGAATAATAAATTCTTTTTATTAATATTATTATTATCTTGTTATGTTTTGCTATAACTAAATGTTTGGATTGCTTATGGGGTTGTTTGGGATGAGATTTGGGGATTAATGGAATGAGAGTGATGTTCTCATCACAGAGAACCTTTTTCCCCTTTTCAGTTTTAAATATTTAAGTGAATGGTTAAATTTCTTCTTCTTATTATTATTACTATTATTATTATTGTCATCAGATGTTGGTTATTGATAAAATATTTAGCTTTATATTTATATGGGTTTTTGGAAATTATTTTGGGCTTGGGCCCTATATTGTTATGGTTGAGTTGGGGCTATAAGAATATAATGGATATTATATATATATATATATATATATATATATATATATATATATATATATATAATTTGGTTTTGTATAATTCTAATAATTTTTGGGGTTTTCAAATATTATCTAGAAATATTTTATAATAAATATTGTTTCTGGTTATTACAAAAAGACTTTTGGGTTAAAGGGATTGTGTATATATATCTATATATATATATATTATATATATATTATATTATATAATATATATATATATATATATATATATATTAATTCAAATATAACCCGGGCTTCCAAATAATGTATATTAATATTGTGATCAACAAAATGCAGTTTATAAGTATAGATAATTTCAAAATAGATATATGTATTTAGTTATACTCTTTCCTTAAAATTAAATCGTGACTAATATAGTCGTTTCCTATTTCTCATCTCGATTATCGTGCCGAATCCTGATTCTGAACTTTTATATCAAACTAGGCTTTTTGGACTATTCTGGACTCGATGGAATAGTTCGTGTCATTATTTGAGACCACTTTGTGGACATAGCATCGGTAGCTATTTCGTGTCGACATGTTCGTGTCGCGCACGTCGACTCCAACTAAATTGAGGTGGGTACAATCTCTGATAATTTTCTATTTATGATATTTACTATGTTTCTTGTACTTAGTGTAGATGTACTTGTTCTTAACACATTGATCACACGGATTGGTATTTACGGATCCCGTCACGAGATGTTATTCCTCGTTTACCTTGGTATATCTTGTGCAAACCTCCTTGTTGTCATTGTACATTGTATGGATACCGATTCCTGCGAAGGCTAGCTACCTTCTCAGAGAATCCCATGTAATAACGTGTCATGGATGGATCTACTCTACCAGTCGGGGAGGGGAATATTAGTCTAGACATGTGGTCAATACTGTCATGTCCTGATTCGGTAGAATTGATAGTCGTCCCCCGGACGTGATGTCGTGCAAGCCTAAGTTGCAGCTTGCACAAGGCGGTTCATAAGGTTATCCGAAACAACAACATATGTAAGAGTATGCAGAGAAATTGAACACATTCATTTAGAAAAGGAAACTTGCATTTTTATTGATAATAAGTTAGGTTACCGACTCAATTACAAAAGAGGCCTCACGGGCTTACAACCGACATCGATGAGATAGTCATTCCATATATTTACATCCCTTTTTACAAATATCAAAATGACTCTCTAAGACCTGGGATCGACGAGAGTTTGTGACTCATGATGCAGTTGGGTTGGAGTCTTCAAAATGTTGTAGAGCTAGCCTTCGCGCTAGCAAGGCTTCAAAAGAAAGGAGCGTCGCCTTCAGTCCCTTGGTACGCTATCCTGGTTCCGAGTACCTGTTGAGAGCGAGGGTCAGCACTTTACACTTTGTGCTGGTGCGTGGCAATTTAAATCCCGTGCTCTCATTTGTTGAAGAATTCAAGTGAGCGTGCATACAAATATTTACTAAAGTTTCTAGCCATCCTACTCAATTCAAACTTATATTTGAAGTCACTACCGTATAATGACGATAGATCTTACCCCCGGCAGAGCGTGCCGTCGTAGCGTAAACTTACCATGTTCTTCCCTGTCATGTTGATGATAATAAAATGTAATAGAGTGCGTTCGTGAAGGTCACTGGCACGATAAGCCATCCTGGACATATAGCTTGGTAGACAGAGGTCCTTCAGCGCAGGTAGCGAGCCCCGTAGAAAGCCACTGCCTACCGTGGCATGCATCCGGCATAGCTATCCGTGTTTCTTCCTAGGTCGGAATGGTCCCGTGGCCTCGGGATACCGTCCGAAGAAACAATCGCCCTTGTCGACAAGTTGTCCATGACCGTGCTAAGTTAATTTGTTATTTCAAGGCACATCTTATAGTATCGTTGCGACATTCATTTTAATCGATTCATCCTTCCTTAGCACGGTTCTATATGATTTGATAATTGCAAGCACGATAGTATTATATGACAAGCATCTGTATAGTTCGTGTTCGTAGGACGTCGTGTGACCGTTCATCAGAATATCATTCATGTCATTGCATTACATCTAGCATAGCACATGTCTAGTATTGATAATATATTAGAGAAGAGGGTCGAGGAAAGAAGGGTCAGCCACTCACCTTAGTATTTACTTGAGAAGAGAAACTGGTTGGCCGCGCTAGACGTTGCCTACGCGATCACCTGAAATCGCACAAGCAACCGATTAGAACACTGTGTTATTCAAGCAAATTCGATACGAATGCAAAGTTTGAAATGTAAGCCATGAAAACCATCGAAAACATTCACGAAAACGCATTCAGAAAACAAAGCCAAAACCAACGCAAGCGGCATAAAAGCAGAGCAACGGGAGGTCTCTCCTGACTCAGCCGCAGAGTCAATCCTTGAGGCGCAGCCCGCTGAATATGGGACTTGGTTCCGAAGAAGCCATTCCATAACGGGAAATGGATCTTAATTCAACCGTTCCCGTTCGATCGATTCGATCGATCCCAACCGAGTCGATAACGATAGTGTTCCTTTCTCGCGTACCCCGTAGACGAACAATGGGGCACGATGTAGGGACGGGGCACTACTCCATAACCAACTAAAAAAAAAATTTGTCCTCGAAACTTAAGAAAGAACCTACCTCTATGAAAATAATGAAGGAAACTTTTCCTTTATCTCGACTCGAGTTCCCATGTCGGCTCTTCTGCCGCATGGTTCCTCCAGAGTACGCGAACGAGAGGGATCGTCCGATTTTGTAGCAGCTTATCCTTGCGTTCTAAGATTTGAACTGGCTCTTCAATGTAGGATAAGTCAGACTTTAGCTCCAGCTGGCCAAAATCTTCCACGTGGCTAGGGTCGTACACGTACTTCCGCAGCTGGGAGACGTGGAAGACATTGTGCACACCTTCAAGCGCTGGCGGTAGGGCAATTTTATAGGCCACTGGGACGACTCGCTCGAGTATTTCGAACGGCCTAACGAATCTCGGACTCAGCTTTCCCTTCGCGCCGAACCGAGTAACTCCTCGCATGGGCGACACCTTCAGGAACACTTGATCGCCCACCTGGAACTCAAGCGGTCTTCGATGGGTGTCGGCGTAGCTCTTTTGCTGACTCTGTACAATCTTCAGTCTTTCCCGAATTAGCTTGACCTTTTCTACAATCTGTTCCACCAGTCCGGGCCGAGTATCTGCCGTTCCCCGACTTTATCCCAGCAAATGGACGATCTGCACTTTCGGCCGTACAAAGCTTCATACGGTGCCATTTGGATGCTGGACTGGTAGCTATTGTTGTATGCAAATTCTGCCAGTGGTAGGTGGACATCCCAGCTTGATTTGAAGTCAATTACACAGAGTCGTAGCATGTCTTTGAGAATCTGATTAACGCGCTCCGTTTGGCCGTCGGTCTGAGGATTGTAAGCTGAGCTGAACTGCAACTTGGTACCTAGCGTCGACTGAAGGCTACTCAAGAACCGTGACATGAACCATAAATCTCGATCAGAGACGATAGATTCTGGAACTCTGTGCAGCCGTACTATCTCGTCAAGATAAATCTGCACCAGGCGATCAACGCTCCAAGTAACTTTGATGGCAATAAA
The DNA here is from genome assembly GCA_029216955.1 of Iris pallida. Lineage (NCBI taxonomy): Eukaryota > Viridiplantae > Streptophyta > Magnoliopsida > Asparagales > Iridaceae > Iris > Iris pallida. Next base: position 552,457 of record JANAVB010029420.1, on the reverse strand, counting down.
GTGCGCAAACTTGGTTAGTTGATCGACGATGACCCAGATAGCGTCGCTCCCCCGTGGTGTCTTCGGCAGGCCAACAATAAAGTCCATCGTGACATGATCCCATTTCCACTCTGGAATGGCAAGGTTCTGCATCTCCCCGCCCGGTCGTTGATGCTCAGCTTTTACCTGCTGACAGGCCATACATTACGACACGAAGAGCGCTACATCTCTCTTCATTCCGTACCACCAGAAGGTCGTGCAAAGGTCCTTATACATCTTGGTACTGCCTGGATGCAAGGTATATTTTGCATAATGCGCCTCCGACATTATCTCCTTTCGTAGTTCTGAATCATCCGGAACACATAGTCGGCCATTTATTCTCAGCACGCCGGTCTTATCTTCCGTAAAGTCGGTCGCACTACCTGTCAAAATTCGCTCGCGTATTTTCTTCAGGTACGAATCATCCTTCTGAGCGTCCATGATCTTTTCCAGCAAACTCGGCTCTAACTGCAGCTGCGCCAACCGTATATCCCTGAATCGAACCCGAAGATCGATGCCCATTTCTTCTAGATCTTATAGAGTCTGCGGTTGATGGATAACGAAGCAAGATATTTTGACTCAGAGCGTCCGCCACCATATTTCCCTTGCCGGAGTGTAGTCGGTCGTCAAGTCATAGTCTTTGATCAGTTCGAGTCAGCGCTCTGTCGCAAGTTCAATTCCTTCTGGGTGAAGAGATACTTGAGGCTCTTGTGGTCGGTATAGATCGCGCATGCCACGCCATATAGATAGTGGCACCATAATTTTAATGCGAACACAATCGCCGCTAATTCCAAGTCGTACGTAGGATAGTTCTTCTCGTGCGGCTTCAACTGTCTGGAAGGCGAAGGATATCACCTTGTTTCGCTGCATGAGCACACATCCCAAGCCCTGGCCTGAAGCATCGCTGAATATCTGAGAACCCTCTGGCCCATCCGGAAGTGCAAGTATAGGTGCCAAATTAGTCACTGTTTTAGCTCCTGGAATGAAGCTTCATAGTCATCCGACCACTCATACACGACTCCCTTTTGAGTGAGGCGAGTCAGTGGCGATGCAATCTTCGCGAAGTCCTTCACGAAGCGTCGATAGTATCCCGCCAATCCAAGAAAGCTTCGAATCTCACTAGCAGACGCAGGCCGCTTCCAATCAGCAACAGCTTCCACTTTCTTCGGGTCGACTGCAATGCCTTCGGACGAAATAATATGACCAAGAAAGGATACGCTGCTTAGCCAAAATTTGTACTTACTCTGTTTCGCGTACAACTCATTTTCGAAGTATCTGGAGCACGGCCCATAGATGTTCTGCATGCTGTGCCCTATCCTTCGAATAGACGAGAATATCGTCAATAAAGACTACCACAAATTTATCAAGGAAGGGTCAAAATACCCGATTCAGATCCATGAAGGCGACAGGGGTATTCGTCAGGCCGAATGGCATCACCAGGAACTCGTAGTGGTCGTACCGAGTGTGAAAGGCTGACTTTTGTACGTCGTCTGACTTGATCTTGAGTTGATGATAGCCCGAACGGAGATCAATCTTCGAAAATACTGAGGCGCCTTGCAGTTGATCGAATAAGTCATCTATGCGGGGCAATGGGTACTTGTTCTGGATGGTGGCCTTGTTCAGCTCTCGATAATCGACGCACAGACGCATGGACCCATCCTTCTTCTTCACGAACAACACGGGCGCTCCCCACGGTGAAACACTAGGCCGAATAAACCCTTTATCGAGTAACTCTTGTAACTGGACCTTGAGTTCCTTCAGCTCGACGGGAGCCATTCTGTACGGGGCCTAGGAAATCGATCGAGTATCGGGAAATGTATCGATGCTGAACTCGATTTCTCGGTCGGGGGGCATGCCGGGTAGCTCGTCCGGGAACACATCAGGGAATTCTGCCACAACGTCGGTCTGACCCGCGTTTGCACCATCATGTCGTATGTCTCGACGGACGCCAAATAGCCTTCGCACCCAGAATGCAGCATCCTCCGAGCAGAAATCACCGAAATCAGCATGCAGGTCGACGATGCCTCACCACACGAAAAGCAGAATTCAGGCACTCCTGGTATGCGGAAGGTGACCGTCTTTCTGGTGCAGTTTATGGTTGTGTTGCACAGCCCGAGCCAATCCATTCCTAGAATGATATCGAAGTCCTTCATGTCTAGGACTATCACGTCAAGACCGATCTTTTGATTGCCGATACAGATAATCCCGTCGGTGCAGGCTAAATTAGTGAGTATTGGTGTGCCCGAAGGTGTGCTTGCGTTAAGGTCAAGATCTAATGATATTATCGAAAATTTGTGCTCGGCGGCAAAGTCCGCCGATATAAAACTATGTGAAGCACCTGAATCAAATAGTACACGAGCAGGCACATTATTGAAACTAAGTATACCTTTCACGATCGTATCTGACGCAAGCACTTCATCTCGAGTCATGGCGTAGACGCGGCCCTGGGCATTGGGGCGACGGTCTTGGCCATTTTGCGGTGCGGGTTGAGGTGCTCGAGGCGCCGGAACTTGATTCCTCGGACGGTGCTGTGGATGCTGATGCGCGTCCAAGTTGTTTCTTCTACGCTTCGGACAATCTCCATGCAAGTGACCCCTTTTTCCGCAAATAAACATCCATTATTTTGAACTTCACAGTGGACGACGACATGTCCGTTCCGGTTATATTTTATGCGGTGAGGTCCCTGGTTCCGCACCTGATGTCCGCCCTGGTGCCCGTTGTTCGGATGCTTGGTCACATTTTTCCACCCACGTGGCTAGGGCGTTTGTGATTGTAGGTATGCACAGCATCGGTAGCACCTGGAGGATATTGCGTTCAAGGCGGAGGGCGTGGTTGAGAGACTCCCCAATCATTTTGTATTACGAAACGGACACATGGGCGTAGATGGATGGTCGTAGACCCACTTCGAACCGTCGAGCACGACTCGCCAGGAAGGGAAGGAATTCTCCAGCAAACTTGGCTAACTTGTTGAACTCTGCTGCATACTGCCGCACCGTCATATTCCCTTGTCTTAGCTGCATAAATTTATTTTCCTTCTCTTATCGAATGGCTTCGGGGAGGTACTCGATCTCGAACGCCTCACGGAAGGTGGCCTAAGAAATTGTCGTTGTCTCGTCGCGTCTGATCGTTCGCTTTTGCACGGCCCCCAAGTTGTGCGTGTTCGACCGAAGTAGAAGTTGAGCGCATGCGACTTTCTTGGACTCTTCGACACCCAGAAGCTCGAACTTATCTTCCAGTTCCTCCAACCAGTCGATCGCCAAGGAGGGATCTTCCGTGCCATTGAAGGAAGTACGACAGTTCTTTGTGAATTTTGACACGTCGAAGTTGGAACTTCTCGGTGCTGCATGTGTAGGCTCGGGTGCCTCCGGATCGACTTCGCTTTGTCTGGCCGCAGGCTCGGTTATGGCATGTGTTGTCGTGGAGTTGTTGTTGGCCACCACCGTCTGAACGATCTGCTGGAGAGTATCAAGCTGCTTCTGTTGTAACTTGATTTGTGCATCGAATCGGACATCGAACTGAGTTTGACGTGCCTCCGTCTGCCGTCGATGTTGCTCATTCTGGCATTGACTTTCCTCAGCTTGTCGTTGTTGCGCTTCCAGTATAGCAACATCCGCTCCATGGCATCGTTAGAGGGTCCGGGTCTTGAGCTACTCGAGCCGCTCGAAGCACTTTCTTCGTTCGCCGCCACGTTCACCGATGTGCCTTCTGGAATTTTGAAGGCAAAACATTAGCCACCAAACTTATTGCGGGCTCACTCGTATGGCACGACATATCTCATCGACACGAGACCAACGATTTTGAGACTAAAAACTCGACACTGGAGGCCAAGGACGTAAAGCCGCGCTCTGATACCATTATGCCACGTCCCGATTCGGTAGAATCGATAGTCGTCCCCAGGGCGTGATGTCGTGTAAGCCTAAGTTGCAGCTTGCACAAGGTGGTTCATAAGGTTATCCGAAACAACAGTATATGTAATAGTACACAGAGAAATTGAACACATTCATTTAGAAAAGGAAACTTGTATTTTCATTGATAATAAGTTAGGTTACAGACTCGATTACAAAAGAGGCCTCGCGGGCTTACAACCGACATCGATGAGATAGTTATTCCATACATTTACATCCCTTTTTACAAACATCAAAACGACTCTCTAAGACCTGGGATCGGCAAGAGTTTGTGACTCATGATGCAGTTGGGTTGGAGTCTTCAAAATGTTGTAGAGCTAGCCTTCGCGCTAGCAAGGCTTCAAAAGAAAGGAGCGTCGCCTTCAGTCCCTTGGCACGCTATCCTGGTTCCGAGTACCTGTTGAGAGCGAGGGTCAGCACTTTACACTTTGTGCTGGTGCATGGCAATTTAAATTCCGTGCTCTCATTTGTTGAAGAATTCAAGTGAGCGTGCATGCAAATATTTACTGAAGTTTCTAGCCATCCTACTCAATTTAAACTTATATTTGAAGGCACAACCGTATAATGACGATAGATCTTACCCCCGACAGAGCGTGCCGTCGTAGCGTAAACTTACCATGTTCTTTCCTGTCATGTTGATGATAATAAAACGTAATAGATTGCGTTCGTGAAGGTCACTGGCACGACAAGCCATCCTGGACATATAGCTTGGTAGACAGAGGTCCTTCAGTACAGGTAGTGAGCCCCGTTGAAAGTCACTGCCTACCGTGGCATGCATCCGGCATAGCTATCCGTGTTTCTTCCTAGGCCAGAACGGTCACGTAGCCTCGGGATACCGTCCGAAGAAACAATCGCCCTTGTCGACAAGTTGTCCATGACCGTGCTAAGTTAATTTGTTATTTCAAGGCACATCTTATAGTATCGTTGCGACATTCATTTTAATCGATTCATCCTTCCTTAGCACGGTTCGATATGATTGATAATTGCAAGCACGATAGTATTATATGACAAGCATCAGTATAGTTCGTGTTCGTAGGACGTCGTGTGACCGTTCATCGGAATATCATTCATGTCGTTGTATTACATCTAGCATAGCACATGTCTAGTATTGATAATGTATTAGAGAAGAGGATCGAGGAAAGAAGGGTCAGCCACTCACCTTAGTATTTACTTGAGACGAGAAACTGGTTGGCCGCGCTAGACGTTGCCTACGCGATCACCTGAAATCGCACAAGCAACCGATTAGAACACTGTGTTATTCAAGCAAATTCGATATGAATACAAAATTCGAAACGTAAGCCATGAAAACCATCGAAAACATTCACGAAAATGCATTCAGAAAACAAAGCCAAAATCAACGCAAGCGGCGTAAAAAGCAGAGCAACGGGAGGTCTCTCCTGACTCAGCCGCAGAGTCAATCCTTGAGGCACAGCCCGCTGAATATGGGACTTGGTTCTGAAGAAGACATTCCATAACGGGGAATGGATCTTAATTCAACCGTTCCCGTTCGATCGATTCGATCGATCCCGACCTATCGGTCCCGACCGAGTCGATAGCGACAGTGTTCCTTTCTCGCGTACCCCGTGGACGAACAACGGGACACGATGTAGGGACGGGGCACTACAAATACCCACCTTATTCATTGTAGATCTTATGAGTGTTACTCATACACTCCACGTATGATTAACCAGGCCAGTAGACCTTGTACAAGTTTCTAAGCCGGCTACATGTCAAAGCTATATTTATTCACATAGATAGATAATTCTTGACTCTTGTACATGCCATGATTACTTTCTCTTGTTCTTGCTCTAGTTTACTGTTTTACCCTTGCTATGCTACTTTCATGTAACTTTTATTTTCACTTGTATATTCTCTCTATTTAGTGTCTCATAGCACTTGTCATTTACTGGGAATTGTTTTTAGATATGTGCTCTTTCCAATCCTGACTGGATAACCAATATTTTTAGTAGTTGTTATGCCCACATACTTGGACCATATAAAGATGCTAGCTGAGACAGATCTCGATATTCCATTTACAGTGAGTTGTCTTCAGGAAGCTCTAAGCCATTATTTCTTTCATGTTTCGTTGTCGAATTTGTCTCTGACACAATCTTATAATTTATGATCATTGTAGACTTTGGATTATTTCTGTGACAGTACCATCTTTCTTATTCATATCTTTTAGATGTATGTGATTTGAGTACATATTGTTATTGTGGATCATATAGATGTTGTAGATATTTATTGGGTACTGGACAACATTCTACCGTCGATACTATGGTGTAGGCTGGGCGAGACCCACGTACTTGTGCTCGAATTTCTGGGTGCGGGTCATGACACGTTTATAGTGGCCCATACAGGTCCGTCTTTGCAACTAGCGTGAAGTCATGGTAGTACTTAGGCTTAGCCGTACTACTGCGATCCTGCCTTAGGACAAGGATTTTAGAGTCATATAATATTTTAGGAGATTTGGTACTCAATGACATATTAGGATCTTTTGGTAGATTCCAGGGATGACCCCGAGAATTTTACTTCGAAACTCTGTTGAGCCTATTTTCACTTGCTTTTGCTCATTCTTACTTTTGAATATATGTCCGTTGTTGAATCTAATTCTTACATTGACATAAGGTATATGGACTCTAGAAGGAACAAGGAAGTGGAAGTTGAACTTATAACCATTCAAGTAGAGAAGAGAAGAGGATTGATGAGAATTATTTTAGGTTACCTTCTGGGTACTGAATTTTGACTAAGATATTACAATTGGGACTTTAAGATTTGTTGAAATATGTTTGAGAAATAAACGGAAAACCACAAGGGAACTCAGAGAAGCGGAACGAGGATAGTATGAAGAAGCTGAAAAGATTTCTTATAGATATTATGATTTGACAATAAAGAGGATATTATTGGGATATATTAAATTGACTTTCTAACTTGAGTAGCCAAGTAAGTGGTACTAGATACAAATATCCTATAAGAAATTTAATTCCAAAATTTTAAGGAATCCTTGAGACAAAAATGGTGAAAGGTCGGTATAGATTTGTAGGACTGATAAGTGATGATTGAGCATTGGATTAGAGATACTTAAGAGTTATCATTTATTTGGGAGGATTTAACAAAACAAGAGGATCATATAAGACGTGGGACAAATTATAACACAAGAAATTTTATGAATAATTGTGGAAGGATGATTCGACAAGAAATCTTAAGCCTTATGAACAAAATAAAAGTTGCTTGTCCTTAGGATCTCATAGGGAAATACCAGTAACATGGAGTTAACAATAGAGAATGGTATGAGTGGTGGAAACTTCTGATACTAGAGGACTCTAACAATCCAGACAGATACCATTTGGATCAAAATGTTAGGGATGGGGATTAGGCAACAAATTTATCAATAGTTAGTAATTAGTGACTTGGAGTCTCGGGATTGGTGAGTGAGAGTTGATATTTAAGACAAAAGTGGAGAACTTGGAGGCTAAAGTTTATTTTGTTAAATATGGACAAGTACAAGAAAAAAGAAGGACAATGACTTAGTTATGACCAGATGAGCGAGAGCAAATTCCTAATTCCATTTTCTTCGACTTGTTATTTTTGTCCTACTTACACCCATCAAACTACCTCATATTTAAACCTGTTAGCTACACTCTTATCTATCTTGACTTTTTGTATCTCATTACATGGGAACGGCTGAGGAAGTATCGTAATCATCTCACTCAAAAAGGACGAAAGTCATCATATGGTGATCCTGGTAGGAGTACGAAATGATGGACATTGAGATAGAATTAATGGGAGAAGAACAAGACTGAGAATGGTAACAAAATTTTGGACCGATAGTATCAACTTGAAAATTTTTACACTAAGAGAATTATTTTAAGTATGGATTTTTTCATGCTAAAACGAACGTAGGAGGATTCGAAGGAAAACTAGCGGAGAATTTTACATTAAATGGTGTACCATAGTTGTATTCTTAGAACTGATGGAAATTTTCAAGGATGACTTCATTTTGAGGGCGTAGATATTTTTGCTACTAATTCTAGAGATATTTTGTTATCGGATAAGGGCTAGGATATTAAATCTAGGAATTCCAGGCACACCGGAGAAGAGATTATAATTACATGCAGAGGTGTTACAAAATTGAATAAAAGAATTTGTAGGAGAATGATTAAGAACTAAGAGGACATGAAAATTTTGAGAAAAAAAATTGTGGGACTTCAAACTATTTGGGGGGGGGGAATATTGAACGTATAAGGTTGAAGGAAATGTGTAGGTAAATCATGGTATGGTAGTGCATTAATACGAGAAGTATAAATTTGAATGGTATTTCAAGGATTATATAAACCTTGATTCAGGATTTCGGATCCAGGTTAAAGACAAGATAGAGAAATTCGGACTAAGTTGATAATGGGAATAAAGGAATTGAGGAGGTATAACAAGAGTATGTTCCATGAGTAGTGTCTTTAGAAGAAGGTCAAGCCAATAGTATTTGTAGATGAGTTTAATCTTCATGACTAAAGATTATCATTCATGTAGTGTAATTGGACTTCGGATGACCTTGGTAGTAGTCGAAATAAGAATGAGATGATTACCTTGACTTTCCCTCTGAAAAGCCCTATCTTTTGATTTCCCTAACCTGGTAAAAGAAATTTGATCTCCTTACTCTTGAGTCATTTCCTAGATTTCAATAACGCTTGATTTTGATCTACTTGATCACGATCAATCTATTTTGAACATCTTATCGTGCCAAGGTTCTTGATTCTTGACTATACTCGATGCATCTAATACCGATCGTACTTAAACTCCAATACTATTTTACTCGTGCCTGGAACTTCAAACGAGTTCTTAGTAACGTATGAGTTTCGTCCTAATCATGACTGGAATTATTACTAATCTTGACTATGTGCAAATTCCTTTGGCTAATCATGACTAGATGACCTTGAATAACTTGACGAATTTGATTCTAATGATCATGATTTCTAACGATCATGACTATACGTATTAATCTTTTCCTAAATCGTGCCTAAAATTTTGATCTTTCGATCACGACTATATGCTACTTAGTCGTGTCAAAATTTGAATTCAGATCATGTCTAAACATTCACTACCAGAATAAGTCGTTTTAGCGACGCCTAAAGACGTCGCTAAAACGACATTTTTCGTCGCTAAAAATATTTAGCGACGTAATTACCGACGTTTTGGGCTGGTCGCGGAAATATAAGTCGCTGATCTTCTAAACGTCGCAATTACCGACGTGCACCGACGTATTTATACGTCGGTCTATTGCCGACGTCTACCGTCGTATCGTCGGTGGATTAGTGACGTATTACTTCGTGTCGCTATGCGTCGGTAAATTTAGCGACGAAGTACCGTCGAGTCGTCGGTGGTTTAGTGACATGTTCGAAGCCGCTAAATATCGGTAAATCTTGGGAATTCCTGGGATGATTACCGACGTGCACCGACGTTTTACCGACGTTCTTCGACATATATTGACGTCGCTAAACATCGGAACCCTGGGAATTCCTGGGATGATTACCGACGTGCACCGACGTTTACCGACGCAAACTTACGTCGGAGGACGTCGGTAAACATCGATAAACGTCGCTAAATCTGCAAAAAAAAAAAAAAAATACAGAATGTCCATTTCTTCCTGCAATTTAAAAAGTAACCATTTCTCACTGTAGAATAGGATCCAAACAATCACAGAATGTCCATTTCTCACTGTATACAGGTTTCAGTCCCTATAACCAAGTCTACAACAATCACACAATGTCCAGTTCTTAGAATGTCCATTTCTCACTGTACACATATTTCAGTCCCTATAAGCAAGTCTACAACAATATCACTTCACAATACGAAGCATTGTCGACTACTTTCCGACGATACTAATCCGAAATGGTATATAATAATCCAACACGGCCGATACCTATCGGATATGACCGATACCAAATCGATAAGGCCAATATGAATCCTAGATATACGGCCGATACATATCGGATAGGACGATACCAATTCGCTAAGACCAATACCAACCGATACGGCCCATACCAAAATGATAGATCGATACTAATCCGATACGACCAATACTTTTAAGTACCTACGGTCCAGGAGGTTGATCCGCTAGTACATCCATGTACGATCAACGAAGTAACGATCAATTTCAATTTGGATGTGAAAATCTGTATCGTAAGACAAACTAAACATAATTAGTTCTATTTCACATGCTTAATTGCCAAGTATGGGAACGAATGGCTCAGAACACAACCAAAAATTCATTCTAGCATACATTAGTGTGAATCATCTATGTTCTGTACATATGGTGTAGTATATGTTCTTATCGTATCTAGTATCTGAAGGATATAACAGAATCAAGATGAACTCACATAATGTAATACTAAGACATCATCTACTACTATATAAGATATAGTGGTAGGTTGTCGTATCATCATTGTCGAGGGATGAGGGTCGGAGAACGTCGATAAACGTCGATAAATGTCGCTAAATCTGCAAAAAATAAAAATAAAATAAAATACAGAATGTCCATTTCTTCCTGCAGTTTAAAAAGATAATTATTTCTCACTGTAGAATAGGACCCAAACAATCACAGAATGTCCATTTCTTACTGTACACAAGTTTCAGTCCCTATAACCAAGTCTACAACAATCACACAAAATATGGGAACGAATGGCTCAGAACACAACCCAAAATTCATTCTAGCATACATTAGTGTGAATCATCTATGTTCTGTACATATGGTGTAGTATATGTTCTTATCGTATCTAGTATCTGAAGAATGTAACAAAATCAAGATGAACTCACATAATGTAATACTAAGACATCATCTACTATATAAGATATAGTGATAGGTTGTCGTGTCATCATTTTCGAGGGATGAGGGTCGGAGGACAAATACCGCTCGAGTGAGCCGAAGGCATGCAGCCACTTTCCTTCCTCCATTCACCTTTCCTCTCTCACGCTATCAACGTCACAACTTTTCCACCTCAAGTTCTGATCAAGCATTTTCCTTCTCCTCTCCTCCACCATGGCTCCGAACCCATCTGCTCTCCCTATTTCCCTTCTTCTTATTTGACTCTCTCAGCCACATATGATATCCAGCTCAAGTGTAGAGTCGGGGGAGAAGAAGTGGGTAGGAAGAGGAGGAGGAAGCAGCACAGCTGACGGTATGACCCGGAGGAATTACAGAGGTTTTCTTCAAATCCGTAGGAGAACTATAAGGATATATCTTTTCACAACATATCACCTTGTCAAAGACCCTTAATGTGAATATCATGTTACCGCGGTGTCGGAAGACTAACATGTCATAATTTTTTAAGTCGTATGTTTTGACATAATCCTCCCAACTCTTTCCTCCTATGTAGGAGGAAAGAGTTGGAAGGATTATGTCAAAACATACGACTTAAAAAATTATGATATGTTAGTCTTCCGACACCGCGGTAACATGATATTCACATTAAGGGTCTTTGACAAGGTGAAACGTTGTAAAAAGATATATCCTTATAGTTATCCTATGGATTTGAAGAAAACCTCTGTACTTCCTCCAGGTCATGCCGCCGGTTGTGCTGCTTCCCTCTCCTCTTCCTGTCCACTTCTTCTCCCCCGACTCTACACTTGAGGTAGATATCATATGTGCCTGAGAGAGTCAAATAACAAGAAGGGAAGTAGGGAGGAGCAGATGGGTCCGGTGCCATGGTGGAGGAGAGGAGAAGGAAGATGCTCGATCAGCATTGTCTTCCGGATCATCCTCATCAAGGCATAACGGGCTGTTCAGTGTGTCCAGCTTCTTCAACTTCTCGCTGGCTGCAGAGTCGAAATGGGAATGGGTCCTCTTTGCCGGCCCGGAGCTCTGACTCGTACTCGTCGTCGCGCTACCGGTTTTCTCTCCTCCTCCGACGCGGGTCATAAAAAAAGAAATTTTGTACCTCTTCTTCATATAAACATCATTGCCGCCTTGTACTCGAGCCTCCTCGTCTGTGATGCTATCCAACTTTTCGGTGCCTACATTGTCACTCGAATCTCTCCTTCGACTCGTATCCTCCTCTTCTTCGCCTGTCTTTTTGCTCCCTGTCTTGCAATCATCGGAGAAGGACTCGAATGATTCGACGGTGATAGAAGATGATTGAAAGACAGGGAGCGAAAAGACAGGAGAAGAAGAGGACGATACGAGTCGAATGGGAGATTCGAGTAACAATGTAGGCACCGAGAAGTTGGATAGCGTCACAGACGAGGAGGCTCGAGTACAAGGCGGCAATGATGTTTATGTGAAGAAGAGGTACGAAATTTCTTTTCTTATGACCCGCGTCAGATGAGGAGAGAAAATCGGTAGCGCGGCGACGAGTGCGAGTCAGAGCTCCGGGCCGGCAAAGTGGACCCGTTCCCATTTCGACTCTGTAGCCAGCGAGAAGTTGAAGAAGCTGGACACGCTGAGCAGCCCGTTATGCCTTGATGAGGACGATCCGAAAGACAATGCTGATTCAGTTTTGCCTTCCTTGGATGGTATTGATTCTGTAGATCCGTGTATAAAAGAGGAAGAGATTGGGAGTAGAGTGGACCCGGAGGGAAATGAGAGATTGGAAGCTGCGTCAATATCCAAGAAGCGAAAGAGAGTCGAGGATTCTGATAGGTTGTCGTATCATCATTGCCGAGGGATGAGGGTCGGAGGATAGTCAACTTTATCTACGGTTACATAGTTTCTGCCTCGCTAGTCGAATGGCTGCAGGGACTATGTCCTGATCACCATGTCGTATCGTAGATTAATGCAAATGGAGCTGGAGCTGGAGCCAAAAGACAGAAACCAAAATACAAAATACAGAATCCAAAATACAAAATACAGAAACCAAAATACAAAATACAGAAACTAAAATACAAAATACAGAATCCAATCCCTGGGTTCGCCGAAATATAAAACACTGTGAGAACGGATGGCTCAGAACACAACCCAACCGGAGAGGATACTCTGAGAGATCCATCTGAGTAGGACGTATACTCTGAGAGGTCACCTTTACAAGAATGATATCAGTAGTGGAATTGAGTGCTGGAGAAGATATTATCAGAGTACACGTCCTACTCAGATGGGTCTCTCACCGTTATTATTTTTTTCTGACAGCATGGTGGATGTGCTCCGTCAACAGATTCTTGCTCCAAGCCAAAACTTTGTCCCAGAACTCAAGTGGACATCCTTCGTGTAGAGCTCGAGTGAGAGGTTCCTGACAGCATGGTGGTCTCCTTTGTCAAAGTATCCATGCTCATCCCACATTATGGGAAATATGGGATGAGCACGGATACTTTGACAAAAGAGACCACCATGCTGTCAGGAACCTCTCACTCGAGCTCTACACGAAGGATGTCCACTTGAGCTCCGGGACAAAGTTTTGGCTTGGAGCAAGAATCTGTTGACGGAGCACATCCACCATGCTGTCAGAAAAAAATAGTAACGGTGAGTATCCTCTCTGGTTGGTTGTCGTATCATCATTGCCGAGGGATGAGGGTCGGAGGACAGTCAACTTTATCTACGGCTACATAGTTTCTGCCTCGCCAGTCGAATGGCTGCAGGGACTATGTCCTGATCACCATGTCGTACCGTAGATTAATGCAAATAGAGCTGGAGCTGGAGCTGGAGCCAAAATATAGAAACCAAATACAAAATACAGAATCCAAAATATAAAATACAAAATACAAAATACAAAATACAGAAACCAAAATACAAAATACAGAAACCAAAATACAAAATACAGAATCCAATCCCTGGGTTCGCCGAAAAACAAAATACTGTGAGAACAGATGGCTCAGAACACAACCCAACCGGAGAGGATACTCTGAGAGATCCATCTGAGTAGGACGTATACTCTGAGAGATCACCTTTACAAGAATGATATCAGTAGTGGGATTGAGTGCTGGAGGAGATATTATCAGAGTATACGTCCTACTCAGATGGGTCTCTCACCGTTACTATTTTTTTTTGACGGCATGGTGGATGTGCTCCCTCAACATATTCTTGCTCCGAGCCAAAACTTTGCCCCGAAACTCAAGTGGACATCCTTCGTGTAGAGCTCGAGTGAGAGGTTCCTGACAGCATGGTGGTCTCCTTTGTTAAAGTATCCGTGCTCGTCCCACAACCAATGTGGGATGAGCACGGATACTTTGACAGAGACCACCATGCTGTCAGGAATCTCTCACTCGAGCTCTACACGAAGGATGTCCACTTGAGCTCCGGGGCAAAGTTTTGGCTCGGAGCAAAATCTGTTGAGGGAGCACATCCACCATGTCGTCAGAAAAAAATATTAACGGTGAGAGACCCATCTGAGTAGGACGTATACTCTGATAATATCTCCTTCAACACTCAATCCCACTACTGATATCATTCTTGTAAAGGTGATCTCTCAGAGTATACATCCTACTCAGATGGATCTCTCAGAGTATCCTCTCTGGTTGGTTGTCGTATCATCATTGTCGAGGGATGAGGGTCGGAGGACAGTCAACTTTATCTACGGCTACATAGTTTCTGCCTCGCCAGTCAAATGGCTGCAGGGACTATGTCCTGATCACCATGTCGTAGTCCAATACAATCCAGAGATTGACACAGTACTAATTTATATATGTAGTCCAATACAAACAGTCTAATACAAAAACAACCCAATATAAATAGTCCAATACAAATAAGTACTAATAGCTAATGAGAACCACGCTGCTCACGCAAACGCTCAGTGATACATCACGCAACCACCTCAAAAAAGCGAGATCTTTGGCGTGAGAAGAGATGGCGTCCCTTGCAAGTATTGCATGAATAGAACTCCCGGTCTCACTAGCTACCGGTGCTGGATGAATAGAACTCCCGGTCTCAATAGCAACCGGTGTCACTTCCTCCTTAACTGTAGGAGGAGCCACCTCAGCATTCACTGTTTCCCTCAAATGACGTGCCGCTCCTCGGGTCATGGGTGTCATCTGGTAAGATCGATAGTCACAAATAATATAATTGTAACATAAGCAAGCTAAAGGAACCATCATGTAATTTGAGTACATTTTCGAAAGCAGAGGGATAAGGGTCGGATGACAGTCAACTTTATCTACGACTTTATAGTTTCTGCCTCGCTAGTCGAATGGCTACAGGGACTATGTCTTGATCACCATGGTGTACTGTAGATTAATGCAAATGGAGCTGGAGCTGGAGCCAAAATACAGTTGGTACTAACCTCAATAGAACAAACACTCTCACAGCTCAAAATACTAATACATGCTCACGCCTTACTCTTGTGACACTCCCTTTCAAACACAAACAATACCTATATGTTCCCTTATACATGTTGCCATATTACCGGTAAAAATAGGAAACCCTTGTTGTCTAAAATAAGACACAATTCTACAAAGAGAACCATATGTAGAACTCACACTTTAAGACAATAGATGAATAAGACTTGTATGGAGGATCGATAGGGTTGAGCGATGTCATTTTATTCTACAAAGAGAACCATACTGTAGAACTCATACTGTAGAACTCACACTTTAACACAATTCTACAAAGAGTTGTCATAGGGTATTGAGCGATGTCATTTTATTCTTTTCTTCTTCTTCTTTTTGGGATTTTTGAGTATTGGATCTTGAGACTATATAGCTAGAACTTACGAAGAATGGAGTACCATACTTCAACAAATAGATGTTGACTAATTGGTTCATATACTTGTTGTCTAAAATAAGTGTAGTAATGTTGCAAGGTGAAATAATGTATCAAACACTATATCGAAATCCAAACCCAATATGCAAATCCAAATTAATACAAAATACACAAGTGTATGTAGGAGATTAAGTGTACAGAGGTGAAATACATTATATGCATGCTTGGGTGTCCACGTGTCCAACAAATGGACACAAAGTGTCCAAAACCTCACGAACACACTGTATCAGCGAACATATGGTCGTAATGTGTCTCCGTGTCCATTTTGGATAAGAAAAACACCTCAATTAGGGTTAGGGTTTACCTTCAGTCTCCTCGCGGTAGTGGAGGAGGAGGAGGAAGACAAGTTCGGTGGTGGAGGAGGCGGGGATTAAGTGTACAGAGGTGAAATACATATATATGCATGCTTGGGGGTGTCCACGTGTCCAACAAATGGACACAAAGTGTCCAAAATCTCACGAACACACTGTATCAGTGAACACATGGTCGTAATGTGTCTCCGTGTCCATTTTGGACACAAAAAATACCTCAATTAGGGTTAGGGTTTACCTTCAGTCTCCTCGTGGTGGAGGAGAAGGAGGAGGACAAGTTCGGTGGTGGAGGAGAGGATCTCGCGGAGGAGGAGGAGAAGGGGCTCGCGGTAGAGGAGGAGGAGGAGAAGGGGCTCGCCGGAGGGAGGAGAAGGGGCTCGCGGTGGAGGAGGAGAATGAGCGACGCCGGAGGGAAAGGGGTCGGGCTGTCGTCGAGGTTGGGGGAAGAGGGGCGGGAACAAAAAATTTGGGGAGATGGAGAAATGAAAAGTCGAACCGAGAAAACCCTATTTAGCAGAAGTTAGCGACGTCTGTAAAATATGTCGCAAAACGTCGACTATCCTTTAATATTCGGCGACGCCTTTAGTCATTGCGACGCTAAACGTCGCTGAACTAATAAACTGGTGACATTTTCCGACAAATCAACGACGTTGGTTTTATTACACTAAAGATAGTCGCAATATGTCGCTGTTTGTCGCTATCAGCGACGTATTGTGACGCATACTTTTGGAGTCGTTAAATCCAAAAATATTAGCGACGTTTTAAGTCGGCGTCGCTAATTTCGTCGCTGATATGACTTATTTTGGTAGTGATTTTTCTGTTCATTTCTAATCTCGACATTGTAGTTGCTCATGCTTAGTTTTCATTTCTAAATACGTCTAGATTTCAATTTTCATAACATTATCCTTGATCGTGCCTAAGTGATTTTAAAATCATTTCCAAATTTCTAATCACGTCCGAACTCTGATTGTTATTCATGATTTAACTAATTTTGTTTGTTTAATTTTTGTTCGTGACTATAAGCCTTTAACTTCGAAGCTTGATCGTGCCAAATTTTTTTACCCTTAGCCATACCAAGTCTTGGTTTTGGTCGTGTCTGAGAGACCTTAACTCTGATCATATCGAGCCTATATTCTTTCGATCGTACTATACTAAAATTTGATTGTCCTTGATCATAACCAAATCTATATTGGTTCTTTTAGCCGTGACTCGAGTCGTGCCTAAAATACGGGATCTTCGTTCTAAATCGTGCCTAACCGATTTGATCTTACGAAAACCATATCCTTGAATCGTGCCAGTATCGTGCTAATATCTTTTAGTCGTGCATAAACTATTTTGAAATTTGATTATCTTGATCGTGCCAAGATCGTCGATCTTTGATCGTGCCTAAGTCATTGACTAAACTCTCTATCGTTTTGATCTCCATGCCAACCTTAAATTTTGAGGATGAAATTTCTTTAAGGTGGGTAGATTTGTAACCTCCTTGTACTGAATTCTGGAATTTTTTGAATTTTCGAAAATCTTATTTTCCTAAATTTTACCAAGATCTAAAAATCATAAATTTGAATTAGCTATATGTAATACATTTTCTCGATTTGCGATAAGTTATATACTTTATTACCGGGATATTGGCTTTTCGAAAAGGTTTATAAAAATTTGTATTTTTTTGGGTTTGTATAGCCTAGTAATAAAATTAGTTATTTTTACTCCTTAAATATTATGAGCCAGATTCATATATGAGAATACTTTAAATTTTGTACAAGTTAGATTTCTATAATATAAGTATCAACCCTCGAACCTATATGATTATTGGAATCTTAACTAATTTATGACCTAAAGGCCTAATAAATAATAAATAATATTTAAAAACATATTTGTAGTGAGCTGGAGCTTATTAAATTATTTATATATAATATTTTGCCATTTCGGATCAGAATTCTATTCTACACAAAAGTGTTCTTCAAACCCTATTTTATGTACCTTTTATTTGCACTTGTATATTCTCTCTATTTACTGTCTCATAGCACTTGTCATTTACTGGAAATTGTTGTTAGAGATGTGCTCGTTCCAATCATGACTGGATAACCAACATTTTTAGGAGTTGTTATGCCCCCACATACTTGGACGCACTTGTCATTTACTGGAAATTGTTGTTAGAGATGTGCTCGTTCCAATCATGACTGGATAACCAACATTTTTAGGAGTTGTTATGCCCCCCCACATACTTGGACAATATGACGATGCTAGCTGAGACATATCTCGATATTCCATTTACAGTGAGTTGTCTTCTAGGAGCTGTAAGCCATTATTTCTTTCATGTTTCGTTGTCGGATTTGTCTCCGACACATTCTTGTCATTTATGATCATTATAGACTTTGGATTATTTATGTGATAATACCATCTTTCTTATTCATATCTTCCTTAGATGTATGTGATTGGAGTACATGTTGTTATTGTGGATCACATAGATGTTGTAGATATTTATTGGGTACTGGATAGCATTCTACCGCAGATACTGCGGTGTAGGGTGGGCGTGGCCCGCGTACTTGTATCCGAATTTTTGGGTATGGGTCGTAAAAATATATTACATCCAACATCTATTAATCTATTTATCCCATAATTTTCTATCAAGCCTATATTTTCATCATATATATGATTACTATGCTATCAAGGAAAGGAATCACATCTCATACATAAACCTCTTTCTAGTTCTAAGAGCCAGAATGAACACCCAAGAAACTAACTTTTGTCCTTACATCTAAAAACTATATAGTAAATCTTTGAACTACAGATGAAAAGGGGCAAGAATCTGGATCCAACACAGTAAATCTTTGAATTCCAAGTATGCATATTTTGTCCAGCCTTGTCATGTAGACTCTTTGAATTCCTAATCCAACACAGTAAAACTGGATCTTCTAAAGATGTAAAGGGGGGCAAAAATTTAGGATTA
Source organism: Iris pallida (assembly GCA_029216955.1). Lineage (NCBI taxonomy): Eukaryota > Viridiplantae > Streptophyta > Magnoliopsida > Asparagales > Iridaceae > Iris > Iris pallida. The sequence continues at coordinate 533,596 of JANAVB010029420.1, read as the reverse complement.
GTCCTTAACCTTCGTCGCTCATCGGAGAAGCGGAGGCAATAGGCGGAGGAGGAGGAGGAGAAGGAGGGCGCGGAGTCCGTAGGAGAAGAGATAGGACCTGGGCACGGAGGAAGGATGCGGAGGATGAGGAGGAGGGTGCACGAGCAAAGAGGAGGAGGAGGGGCAACGACATGGAGGAGAGGGGATGAGAGAGTGAGCGACATGAGAGAGAAAAAGAGAGAGTGCTAATAGGGGATCGACTGTCTTGATGTTGTAAAAGTAGGACATAATACTCTGCGACGGCTAGGTCACGTCCACGATCGTCGCCAAGTAAAATGTAAGCGACGATTATCGCTATATCGTCAAATAGTGTTCCTACAATTAACCGCGATAAATTGTAAAGTGTAGCCTACGGTTGGCATTGTCTGTATATTTAACATACGAGATATCTAACATTGGTCGTCTGGTCAAAATGCTTGACTAATTGGCGACGGTTCACTTCCGTCGCTGACGATCCATCGTTGATATATAGTATTTTAGTAGTGTGATGTGGGGCCATTTTATAAAAGACAATTTCAAATAAACCCTACAGTTAACCATCTAGAGAGCGTGGGAGGGTAGAAAGAGGTTTGACTGAGTCACTAATTACTGTTGACATAGTTTTTATGTCACTGGTTACTGAAATTGGCTTGTATGAGATAAAATTACATAGACAACTGTTAGAAATGCAACAAAGTATTAGGACACTATGTAATGCGTAAGTGTAATTCATTGAAGGTCTCTTGCACATGATATAAAATTTATCGATATGCTAGAAAGTGCAATATCTCCAAAAGTATGAGTGGTGTCATATCAAACACATGTCAAGCATAACCTGAACGCTCCAAATTGCATTAGGATCTCAAAATAGGTGTTGTGTCTGTATAAATGTGTCCTTACCAGGGCCATGTCCATGCAACATACTAAGAAACACTCCTTATATATATCTAAATATTTATTACTCTATCATGAACATCATTTGTGGATCTAAATATTACGAATGTTGCAATCTGATTTAGTTTATGGGCTCATTACATAGATCCAGAAGGATCTAATAATATATGTAGTGATTGCTAAGGTAAATATTCTAGAATCTAGTAACATGTATCTGGTAACAATAGTCCAGGTAAATATGCATGTAGTTAGTTACATGGAGGGGGCTTAATCATGGCCTAAAAAATTCTAAACACTTTAAACAAATTTTTTTACGAACTTTGAAACTTTGTGAAAAATAAAATAAAATTATCCTATTGCTACAGAAACTCTGAAAGACCTCTGCGAAAATATTTCTTGAAGAACTTACAGAATATCTGAAGAGCTCGCAGATCTGCAGAAATTTGTAGAATCTGGAGAGCTCGCAGGACTGTGCACTAACGCGGAATAGCACTATCTCATGCCCGAGCGAAGTACAAAGTGGGCTACTTTGCACCCTTAGCCCACATCTATGTCCTTGCTATGGGGTCTAATCTCCTAAGAAAAATTTCCAAGAAATGGATAACAAAAACCAATATTTTTAGAAGATTTGGACGTTGCCCTCTAGTAAAACACTCCACCATACTGACCACATAGGCTACAAGTCCTATGTACTTGACTATAAAAGATGAATCTAAATATACCCTTGGGGTTTGCCACAGAGATGTTTGGGACCACTATCTTTTGGTTTGCCACATATGATGGGGAATACTTTCTAAAGAAAATTTTAAATAAACCCCAACAGTTGAACCATCTAGAGTGGGTGGGAGGAGAGATGAGAGGTTTGGTTGAGTCACTGATTATTGTCGGCATAGTTTTTGTCACCGTTTAGTAAGCTAGCTTTCATGAGATAAAATTACCCCAACTTTAGTTAGGAATGCGACCAAGTATTGGGATACTAGGATACTAAGTAATGCCTAATTGAAATTCATTTAAGGTCTGATCTTATTCATGATTAACTTTCTATTGATACGCTAGAAAATGCAAAATTTCTAAAATATGAGCCGTGTCATATCAAACACGCTGTCAGACGCAATCCGAACACTACAAAATGCATTAGGACCCCAAAATTGGTGTTGTACATATAACTGTGTCCTTACTTTGTCCATTTACGTGCAACATACTAATAAATCGCTTCTTACGTAGATCTAAATATTACATTATTCTATGAACGTAATTTGTGGTTCTAAATATTTATGAATGCTGCAATCTAAATTACTTTATTGGGCTCATTACATAGATCCTGAAAGATCTAACAACTTGTATGTAATGACTACTCAGGTAAATATTTTAGGATATAGTAACATGTACCTGGTAACAGTTCAGGTAAATATGCATGTAGGTACATGGAGAGGCTTAAAGCTGAGAAATTCTAAACTTCAAACAAAAATCTTGAGAACTTTGAAACTTTGACAAAAAAAAATCATGTAGCTTTAGAAACTCTGAAATAATTCTGCAAAATATTAAAGTTCTTGACCCCCTCATCCTGTTAAACCCAATATCAGTATTTCCCTATTGCTACAAATTCTCATTTCTATCAATCTTGTAGTCTTTTTATAACCAAATGTTGTAGAAGCGAAACAAATGAAAAACCTCATATGCACAGTTTTGTTCATGCTTATATCAGAAAACTACAAAGGTTTTTGATACTATAATAAATATATAAAACAACATCAAATCAATAAGATGTAAAAATCTCTCAAATTGCATTGACGTCCTTAATTAATTTCATTCCCTCCATTCATACACACATACATATTCAATACCATCTTGATTCTCTGTTATATAACTTTGCATGCATTTTAACTCTCTCCATAAGTAAATTTGTAAGTTCACCTTGATATCTCTATATATCTAGTCTCTACCAAAACCGTAAAGACTGAACTTTTAAGGGAATTGGAACCCTCCTCCGGCAGCGACGGTACCTTCGGCTGGCTTCGGGGGACTGATCGCAATCCAGAGCAGCGAGATCGTGATAGCGATAAGCCCGGACCATACATACACAATCGTAGGTGTCTTCCCCCTCCTCCCCATCAACCCCTTGGCGAAGGGATACAAGTGCGCCAGCACCCAGAAGTCGAAGAATGCCCCTCCGACGAGCTTGTTCCATGCGGGGACCTCACTGTATATCGTCTTTGCGAAGCCGAAGGCCATGGCTATTATGTTCACCATCATGATCGTGATCGGAGGGATCATGAGCGAGGACCACTTTACAATGTACAGATCCGCGTAGATGTCCTCGTTGTCGTCTCCAGACGCCTTAGAAGTCAGCGTAAAGGAGATCTCAATCCCTGCCAGGACTTTCAACAGTCCTTGTATGACTGCGTAGAAATGTGCCGAGGTGCCGGAGATGAGCCAGAACTGCTCGTTGCGCCACCACTCTTCGAGCCCGACACCGGACCATTTGACCTCGAGAATGGCTAGTCCTATCAAGCACAATGTGATCGTGAGAAGGTACAAGAGGAAGGTGACGTTGAGGGTCTTGACGATGAAGTTGCCCGAGAAGAGGGACAGGGCGGGAAGGAAGCAGTACATGATCAGGAAGCCGGAGGTGAATGGGTAGATACCAACGTTGAGGTAGGCGATGCGTTGGAGGGGGTTGAGGCGCCTGGATGCGAGGAAGGCATTGTTTCGAGAGAAGAAGATCTCGACGGAGCCAGTGGCCCAGCGGAGCACCTGGTGGAGACGGTCGGTAAGGTTGATCGGGGCACCCCCGCGGAAGGCGTCACGTTTGGTTATGCAGTAGACAGAGCGCCATCCGCGGTTGTGCATGCGGTATCCCGTGACCACGTCCTCCGTCACCGAGCCGTAAATCCATCCAACACGGTCCCCCATTCCGTCTTGTCCTCGTACCTGACATAAAAACAACTCTTTCTTTTAGGCCTAACTTGTTTGGTAACTACGTATTGAAAGTTGCTGTCATACGTACCAACAGGAGATGACGGATACCGCCTCGGCAACTGTAGATGGATCAAGGGGAGGACGCGGAGCCCTGAGCACACCAGGAGGACGGCCGTGCCTAACAGCATGGTGATCGGCGAGTGGCCTGCCCTGGAATTCTGCAATCGGTATGGACTCCGCGAGCGCAGATGAATTGCCAAACCTTTTAGGCATTACAGCCGGATTGAGTTCGCCGTTGTAGTCATCATCTGTCAAGGACTGCGTCTCAGCCTCTGGGTCGGCCTTCTTCGATATCACCTTCTCGCTTGGCGGGTCGAAACCGTACAGTGCGAAGCGGCGAAAGAGGCAACCTGTGCCGACATACATTGGCCCCTGCAGTCCGTCGAGGGCACGCATGTTGCCATCGAAGAAGACGGTATTGTGATTGGCATATCGGTCAGAGGGATCGATGCCCTCAAATCTTTGGGGGAATTGGATGTAGCAGATATCTTCGCCACCGCGGTCCATCATGAAGCACATGCCCTCACGTATCGCTTGGCAGTTGTAGATGTAGTGGTCGCAGTCGAGGTTGAGGATGAAGGGGCCGTTGGACATGACGGCAGAGGCGCGCACAAGCGCATTCATGGCACCTGCCTTCTTGTTGTGGTCGTACCCTGCACGCTTCTCTCGCGACATGTACACCAACATCGGCAGTCGTATGTCGACGTCGCTGAAGTCGAACATCTGCTCCTCGTCGGGCATCCCGTACAAAGGTTCACAGGACGGGGGTTTCAGCATGACCTGGAGGATCCCTGCATGATCCCCTTTCTTGTGGTCAGTTGCAGGCGTAGCCCATGTCCCCGGCCAGTGGGTGCCGTCGGCCATCCACGTCGCCTTTTGGACCTTGATCGGCTCCATCGGGTCGCCTCCGGTCTCCCTTATGTGTTTCAACATCTTCATCTCCTCTCTCGCATTGAACGCGTCCGACCGCCTTCGTATGGAGTCTGGCAAGCCATTAGTCCTAACCTTGAACTCATCATACTCCCTCTTCACCTTCCTCCGGTCCTTTACGAAGTCGGACCGCCTCTTGTTCTTGGTAGGATCGCCTTTCAAGCTGAAGTAGCTATCTGGGTTCCTCGGCTCGATGTCGTGTTTTCGGCAGAAGGGGACCCATATGTTGGCGAAACTTGCAGCCTCTGCCATTGCCTCGAAGCTGAGGAGCGCACCGCCATCATCCGACACGTAGCATGCTAGTTTCTCAATAGGGTAGTCGGCTGCCAAGATCGATAGGATGGTGTTAGAAGTGACGAGCGGAGGTTCCTTTTCTGGGTCGGCAGTCGACACGTATACATCCACCCCTGGGAGGTCCGATATCCCTGTGGGATTTGACGGTGATGGTGAGTCGAATTTTTCATGTAGTACTTTGAGGTCGGTCTCCCGGTTCACCGGACACAACTTAGGAAGCTGGTCGAGGATCCAGGAGAAGGCGAACCATATCTCGCATACGATGGACATCCCCCAGAGCCAAATGGCATCCTCGTTTGGATGCTTCACTCTCCAGTTCAGGAAGAGGGAGAGGACGACCAGCCGAATGAAGATGTGCTCTATACGGATTGATGATATTGCCGGGCATGGTCTTCCTACGAGTAATAGGCTTCCACGAGTTGTCGACAGACTCGGGGATGCCATCGCCCATCATCCCCCATCATCGTCGTCGTCGTCGTCGCGCATCCCATCCTTGGGCCAATATGCATTCCCGTAGCCGTAGGTGCCTTGCGTCTCAAAGAGCCAGCGGTTATGGTCGAAGTCTCCCCCCTGGCCGCGCAATTGCAATGACTTGTTCGAGTTCAGTACCGACATCCGAGTGTCTCCTTTGCCTCCGCCGCCTGGCGCCGGAAGGGCAGGGGCTCCTTGCAAGAAGTTGGGCACGTCGTCCTCGTACTCTCCCGTCTTGTAGGGCTCCTTGCAGCCAGGACAGATCCCTCTATCTTTCTGGGCATCCATGTAGCAGTCGCGACATATTTTGAACCTGCACACAATTTGTAAGTAAACATGAAACTCCACAGGCTATGTCACGTCGTACTAGACAAGACAAGACAACATCGTATATTTTGTAGTATTTGTGTCGTGTCAGATTCGAACTAGTGCGAAGTTGTTGGATGTTACGTACCGACACTCACAAGGATCAATATCTTCCCCTCTTTCGTCTCGCATAACCTTCCCGTCACAGGCTGGCATGTGGCACCTAGACCCCTTTGCTCCGGCCATCTGGGGATGGTTCACCTCCGAGTCGATCACTTTGTCCATCAAGTGCGCCCGCGTCACGCTATTGAAGCCCCCGGTGAATAGAGAGTTGGAAACGTACTGCTCCTCTGCCTTGTGGGCCACCGAAGCGGCTGGGGCTTCGCCGACGCGTCCATCGGCTGGTGGTCCGGAGTGGGCGGTATCTGTACCGTGTAGTTCATGTAGTCCCCGGAGGACGTCTCGCTCGACATGTCGAGGTCTTCTCGTGATAGGCTAATGTATCGGCCGCTCGACGTGCGACGAGCGAATTTCACGGTCTGCCCGCTGCTGCGGCCGCTGTTTGAGCCAGCACCACCAGGACTGCGGATCATGCCCTTCTTCGACGGATTGGCTCCCGATGACATTCTTCTTTTCTCTTCTCCTACTTTAAATCGTATGCTTCTTTAGTCTCCATTGTAGAAGCAAATATTGCAAAAGTAATATTAGTAACTAATGCTATGTTAATACTTACTTATTAAAAAGAATTGCTTTCACGTAAAAATCCAATCCAATACTTAGCTAACATGAGAAATTAAGACAATTATATAGTTACAATCTAGCTATGCTTATTATAAAATTTCAATATAAACATTCTTAGGCTAATTTGGATTCAGTTACGTCTCCTACCCATCATCTGGGACTCTATTTTGTTGTCGAACTTAATGGACAAGCATTTCAGAAATGGCCGTTTGAGCAAACTATCCATTAGTCGACAACCATCATATTGTTGGAATTCAAAAGACAGTAGGCCCATTGCATTGGAGACGGAAAAGGGAGTAGATGATTGGTAAGTTTAACCCGAATTCTCAAAGACTAATCAACATGGGCAGTAGGCATGGCATGGGAGACAGAAATAGAGAAAGATGGTGGATAAAACTAACGCAAAATGCAGATTTGACCGCTAGTGGCCAGCAGCTGAAGTGACCTTCCCTATTGGCTCCGGCCTCGTCTTGCTAGTTCCGGACTCATCCCCTTAAATCAGGGTCCTCTTTTACAATGGGAGGCCGTCACGTAGCATGGATCAATAGCAGTCACTGCCAATGGCGGTAAAAATAGCAGCATCTTAACCCCGATTCTCTAAGACTGATGATCAATATGAAGATATATGCAGGAATAAATCTAACAGACCCAAAGAATAACATAAGGATCCTAAAAATTATTCAATATTACATGCAAGCACATCAGATTACCGAATTTCGATCAAAAGTTGTACAATCAAGTAAGTAACATCGATTTTTTTTAAAGCATCAATTTTAAGGGAAAACTTTACAAAACGAAAATAAGAGGAAGTTACCTTGAGTTTGATTAAGAACTTAACTCAAGTCTTTGTGAGGCCATTATTGGCTGATCTATGGTTCCTTCCATTGTGAGGCTTCATGCAGCGAAAGTGGAAGAAAGGCATTGGGCTACAATGTGCTTTGGGAATAATGTACAAATGGTGGGGATAGTTTGGTGATGGAGAGGAGTTGTAGGAGAGGAGGAGGGAGGGAGGGAGGGAGGAGGGAGAAGTTTGGCTTAGTCAAAAACAAAAGACTTCCCTCTTCTTGTATATATAGTTCTCTTTCAAGTTAAAACTAGTGGACCACGATGGATGTGATGGTTAGGAACTTTGATATTACTACCTAGAGGTAGGGGTGAGCATTATTCGATTTTGGACCGAAAATCGAATCGAACCGAACCGAATAAGAGATTCGGTTCGGTTTTTAAAAAAAAAAAAAGTTCGGTTTCGATTTTGAAAATACTAAATTTTCTTATTCGATTTCGGTTTTGGGTTTCGGTTTCGGTCCAAAACCGAAAACCGAATAATATATATAATTAATATATTATATATATTATATATATTATAATATATATATATATATATATATATAATTATAGGTATATACTATAGGTATATATAGGTAATATAGGTATATACTATAGGTATAATAATATATCTAGGTATATTTAGTTATTATATATATAACAAAAAAAAACCTATAATTAATATATATATATATATATATATAATATATATATATATATATAATATATATATATATATATATATATATATATATTATAGGATATACTAAATATATATAGGTATATTATAATATAGGTATATATATATATATATATATATATATATATATATATATATATATATTATATATTATATAACTATAGGTATACTAAATATATATAGGTATATAGGTATATACTATAGGTATATAATAATATATCTAGGTATATTTAGTTATTATATATATTAACAAAAAAACACAAATAAACCCAAAATCCGAATAAACCGAAAACCAAACCGATTTAATTCGGTTCGGTTCGGTTATTGACCAATTCGGTTCGGTTTCGGTTTTGCTTATTCGGTTTCGATCCAATTCGGTTTTCGGTTATTCGGTTCGATTGGAACCGAATAAACCGAATACTCACCCCTACCTACAGGGTGTCCTTATTCGGTTTATTAGGTTTAACTAAATAGTATTCATCCATAATATTTTTATTTTATTTCCTGAGACAAAAGCATATATCTCTACTAATATAAAAGGGCTTCAAAACGGCTCAAAATTAAGCTGTCTAAGCCGTGTGTATATCATCAACCATTAAATTTAAAAAAAAAGATAAAAGTTGAAAATTAACTACCTTTTTCTTATCTTTTGTGGATAACCGAACCCTCTCCTCACGTAAAAAATTAAAAACCACCCGATACTATAATATATTTAAAATTAAAATTATGTTTAAACTAAACATAATACTAGAAGATGCATGTGCATTGCATGTTCTTTCTAATCTTATCAAAAAATAATTTAAATATTAAATTTATAATTATAATTTATTGTATATATATATATTTATAAAAAAAATTAAAATTTTAATTATAATTTATGGAGAAATATCTTTATGATATTGTTGAAAAATAGTTCAAATATTTAAATAGATTTGTTAAACAATTTAAATATTTCTAAATATTTTCTAAATTTAGTTTTTAAATAGTTTTAAATTTAGTTTTTAAATAGATAATATTGCCTAATTAAACACATATCCACAACATTAAAAAATAATCGTAACATAAAATATATTAAAAATATATGAAAAATATTATAATATAATATAAATTTTATATACTTTAATAATATTATTGTTTTTGATACGTGCAATGCACGTGAATGTGATTAGTATATATACATCCAGGAACTCAACTTGAATAAACCTTCAACCTAGTTGTATCAATATTTCCACGAAACATAATATAAACAATTAACATATTTCGGGTACGTAACATCTCTAAGTTCCTGTGCTAGGCTAAAAGCCACTAAACAACTCTAAATAGTACTAATTATTACAACCAAAAAAAAATCTCAAACCAAAATAAACCAGTCCATATTTCCAGTAGAGGTGATGTAATTCCCAACAAGTGGTATCAAAGTTATGTTGAAGGTTCAGAAGATCGATAATGTCGATGAAGTCTATAACAATGCTCGGACGATTTGAGGTGCAAAAGTTCAATGGCAAAGAAAACTTCAGACTGTGGCATAGAAGGGTTAAAGATCTTTTGGTGCAACAAGGCCTTCAAAGTTTTTTGAGTGAAATACAAGAAGCCAAAGATAGTGAAGAATGATGAGTGAGAGGGTATGGAGATGAAGGCTACTAGTTCCATCAGGTTGTGTTTAGCCGACAATATTTTCTTCAACATCATAGAATAAAAAACTGTGGTCAGACTTTGGAAAAAACTAGAGAAGTTGTACATGTCAATGTCTGTCATAATAAGGCTCTACGTGAAATAATAGTTATATGACCTGAAGATGAAGGAAGATGAAAATCTTTTGGATCACTCGAATCTGTTCAACATAATTTTGAATCAAGAAGAAGAATACTTTTGATACAAGATACATTGAAGCTGGAATAAGACAATACCCTATTGCCTTTTACCTTGTTTCCATCTTTGTACGATCACATAGTAACTATGCTTCTATATCGAAAGGATACATTGAAGTTGGAAGATGTCACTACATTACTTTTATTTAATCAATTGTTGAAAAGCCTTGCTTCTGAGGTGAATAATGGCCTATAGTAGAAGATGAAAAAGAAAGGACTCTTGATACAGGATAAGTAATAGCATGATCTCGACCGTCATCAAGGAATAAGGACGGCATGTATTATTATTGTAAGTGTCAAGTCCCTACCCTAAAAATCACTCGTCCTCGCATCGATTTCACCCGAATCAATCGTCCTCGCTTGAGGTGTGATGTCGCATGAGTCTGGAGTTGCACTCATGCAAGACAAGATGACAGATTCTCAAAATGGTTGTCTCACTTCTAAAACATAAGCTGCAAAATAAGATAGAGACACATCAGAGTATATAGAACAAATCTTTATTGATAATGAAGCATATTACAAAGGCTTTGAATAGCCCAATTGAATATGTCAATTGGCTTACAACGCTCATAATCTCTCCAGCTCACAAATCATTTCTTCGTTCCATACAACATGTCTTTTATAGCACATCCAATGACCCTCGACCGAAACATCTTCATGTTGCATACTGAGCTCCGGTATGGTCACACGCCTCTAAACACTAATGAACTCCATGCCTCAGCGTGTTCGAGCGAAGCATCCGCCACGAGCAAATCATTTCCTGAACCTACAAGCAATCTAGTAGGGGGATCAATACTAATCCTCTCACGATGAGACCCAGTCGCCTAAACAAACACTAAGTAATTTAGTAAAATATGTATCTTATTATGTGGTCTTTATATTATTTCCTTAAAGTTGATTACATGGCAATAAAAACAGTAAAACATGTAAGCAGGTTACTTATAATCATGTTATAGTGAATGTGGAAACAGACAGCAGCATTATCAGCATGTTATTATTGATAATCCAGAAAATAATAAACTAACAAATCATGCTGCCTACCGCACTCATCCTTGTGTAGATATAAGGTGAATGCTACTATCCATTAATATTATGCCAAAGGCAATCATCACATTATCAAGGTACTAGGATTTGAATTCAGGCTTTTGATTTGACTTTATGGGTATACCCACCTTCACACTGAAATAAGGCAATACACCTGCCGCCTCACGTCAGACATTCGACTGTATGTGCTCTTATTTATACGAAGGTCACTTGGCATTTCGAGCCAATAAAGGACTATATCTCGATACAACGAGCCGTTATCTTTCCTCCAGGTAGCCAGCCCCACGAAAGTCCCACAACATCCATATTATGATGCTCCCTTTCAACTTAAGTTTCTCCTAGGCTGAACGGTCCCGGCGCCCCTCCGTAACACGTTCGAGGAAAGCAATCTCATGCACGGGCTATAATCATCATTTTCCGTGACCATGCAATACATCAACATCTCCAAACCAACATAAGGCATTGAGTCATCTCTACTCGCAACATTCCTTTGATACCATCATGTAGACTACCAAGTCGCTTGCATATACGATCGTTCCATGGAAATTGTACCACAACTGTATACTTCGATGCACGAAGTATATCTTTTCATGTTATGATAGTTTGGTGATGTTTTGCCCCAACTGTCTATTTCGTTTACTAAGTCATACGCAAATTCTCTGTACATAGATGCACGCTCAATGTCGTATTTTCAATGTTCTAGGCCTAGTATTCAATGCTTTTTGAGTCGTGCACTTGGTGCACATCTCAATATTTCTTTTCAATGTTCTACAATCAGTGTCCTACCACGAACCATGCACTTGATGCACGTCACCTCAATTGTTTATTTTTCTATTCTTAGTGTTCAACCTACATTACATTAACTCTTATCCGTACAACGCACATGAATTCAATAGAAAGACAAGCATGATATGGTTCATTTATTAGACATGAAGGAGTAGGGGGAACATGGTCTAATTCCGTCCACCTTAAGCCGATATGCCTTATCGTTTCGTCGAGACGATGCAGCTCGATTCCTTAGCTTGTTACAAGACCAGCTTATTTGACATAGCCATTCGAGCACTTCGTGCTCCATCTAACTGATGGACTGATTCACACTATCATTCCCACACTTTAGCTTGCTGTAAGGGGCGTCGCATGCTACCTGCACATGAAACCAACATAACTAATACCACTTCAAATCGTTTGAATATTTACTCGGGTCCAATTCATACCTCTTCAAATCCATCGACTCAATGTAGTGTACTGTGCTGTGTGAGACAATACATAATATACCACTCAGAACAAGGTTCGTCCTGGAACTGAAACCAATACTCAATCCACGTGTTTCTCTTGATAGCTCGAATTTTTGATCCATGTGATTTACCCATCACCTATTTGATTCACTATCATGGTTCTGTCTCTAGCGTTTGTACGATTTACTTATTACATCTCGATCCTCACTATAATTTTAATTGAATTTGGTATACTATTGAGTTGGACCGTATACATATTTCTGGCATCTTCAAAATATATGCATTTCAGCCAAGCACAACGGTAGAGAATTCAAGTAAAGCTAATAGATTGAACTTAAGTCCTTAAACACAAGCCACACGTACTCAACTTGGTCAGATCTTAGCGTTTATTTCCAAAATTCATTCTCATATGCAACATTCTAAAATACATGATCATCCATCCAACATTTGTTCATCTATGACATGAATCATAACAACATCCCGAATCTCTATGTTTTGCCCTCACTATCGAACATATGTGTTGCGTTAAGTCATCGTGCAACCGATCGCAACAAGTTTCTGTAGCACCCTTATGTCTATCAGTTATCCATCATTTCGCAATTCAACTCTTTTGTCCAACTATTTTCGAAGTCTCATTTCGACACCGACTAAATCTAGTATCTCAACATTCCTTGCCTATGACCATACTATACCTCATACACAACTATTTCGATACGATTCACATTCTCGAAACTATCTACGCATCGTGTCTGGGGCTACCCCCGCTAGGAAACTTACCCAAACACTGTGCTTAAATCTTTTTCGACACAAGAGGTCAACTTGAGTCAATGATGCTCAAGGCAACAATCTTTTTGATACAAGGTCTCTTACAAATACGTCTTATGTTATGTCCTCTACCGAGTACGAAAGTTTCAAATCAAACTCTCAATCCAATCTTGACCTATTTGTCTTGCTAACTTCGATCGTATGTCCAACATACATTGCCTATTCGTTACCCGAATCCGACCTACGACACAAATCCTAGGGTCGCTCCCCTATTCCTTGCTCTTGCGCATTATAAAATTCTCACAATCACTTAATCACATCAATTTGCTAAGTACGTTCATTGATATCAATCTGATCATCGACTAATAAACCATTTGAGTACTTATTCGATCAATCATCAAGTCCATCTATATCAATCTATCCCAAGGTTGTTCTATTAAATCTTGAAACACATATTAAATCACCTAGACTTATCCTCAACATGTACTACATCACATCTATCCTCGACACAATTTCTTGTGCATCATCATTAGGGTCATACTATGGGTCTCAAACATTCGCTTGATTTGGCGGTCAAGTCTTCTAGGGTCAGATGTCCCTCGATAATTGTAGATCATCAACGAGGGGCAGTTACTATAAACCATGCTATATCCTATCTCGAAGCCAATTAATTTTCGATAAATCCCGTATCCAATCCAACATAATCCTTCCAATCCAAACTGTTTTATCCTACCCGCGCAACTAATGTGCCGCTACCATCCAAATCACTCATGTACTACCGTCAACAATTTTGCTAACCATATGATATCTATTCGCCTCAAATCTGAGTCTATCTACCTACGATCATTACCCGACACACTCTATGCTCATCGCAACAATCCTTAAATAACTAAATCATTTCATATCGCATTTATCATGAAACTTTAATCGCTTCGTACGACTTCTCGTACAGTTATCTACCGAAATCTTTATATCGTAAACTTGCTCCACTTTGTATCCTCATTTGTACTTATATTTTCCTGTGCCTCGCCTCGACACGCTATGTTAAATTCCAATATTGTGAGCGAAATCATCCAATCGCAATATTAACTTTACTTGCATTTTAATCATCTAACAACAATATTCAATATAATTTTGTTCATTTGATCAGAGTATCCTCAAGTTATTGTGTATCATCTTTGATACGCCTCAATACTGTCGTCGATGTGCATAACCTGAACATCTTCCTTTTTTATAAACTCCAATTCGTTGCAATCAGCATTATCATCCGAACTGAATACGAAATTAAGTCTTGCATGCACCAAGTTCAATCCAGTCGTATCTAGCTCTCATCATCGAGCAAAACAAATTTGAACTCCTTCATGTTATCCCCATATTCTCTAATTGAACTTCGAAATGTACTACCAATTCTTCACATCTACTCAAATTTGTTCCGACAAAGTTTTCGTACTAACTCAAACTCAAATCCAACCGAGTCAACTATTTCCTCAACACAAAATTTTTTCGCTATTCTCAGCATATCGTTCGACTTACACTTAGCGAATCCTCGTTCGATTTAACATTTATCGATATAATTTAGTGCATGATCATTCTAACTCAATTCATCGAAACATATTCGTATCGACTTCTATTGAACCATTTCCACTCGAGTCTCGATACTATCCCGTCTGTTGTGGACAAACTTATCGCAATACACACAATTATCTCGATGCAATCTATTACAAATCATCAAACGATTTTACATAGCTATCGCTAAGTGGTATTGCATATACCACTCAGAAATCGATCCTATCATTATTGGTACAAATGTAATGCACTGATCGCATAAGTGGTATGGCATATACCACTCAGAAATTGAGTCATTCCTCTCGCAACATACGAGGCATTTGTCTGACATCTATCTCGATCTAATCGTACCTCGGTGATCATGCCGATCATTAACGCGACAACTACTTACTCAGAGTTCAGCTCAACATTCGACTAACATACACGTTCACCTACTTCGAAGTTCGACACAACTCGTCCAACTTTACATATTCATCTACTCAAGTTCTATTAGCGACCAACTCGACTCACTCTTGTCGCATTCACGATTTCTCAATCTCATTCATTGCAACTCATGCAACAATTCATTCTCGATACTCAAAGCCATTACTCGAATCTGCTCAACCAATTCGTTATCCATTCGCATAGCCATATAACACATATCATCGCATGTATCGACTCATTGCACCAATGCAAAAAAAACATTTTATGACATGCTACACCGACGCAATAAAAATCATACTACTTGTTGTACTGATACACAATCAATTAGCAACGTCAATCGACAATATCACATAATTTATTTTCAAACCTATGCATCAAGAAACACACAAGTATGTTGACTTAATGTATGAAACATCCATGGTAGCATCGAGCAGATCCATGAGCCATGCAATCGCGAAAACAACTTAGGGCCAACGGTTCGATAGCAGAAGCAACTCAGGGTCCAAGAGATTCGTTCAAGGTATAAATGATAGAACCGGTCTGATACCACTTTGTCAAGCCCCGACCCAGGAAATTGATCGTCCTCGCATCCATTTTATCGAACCAATCATCCTCTCTTGGGGTGTGATGCCGCATGAGTCTGGAGTTGCACTCTTGCAAGACAAGATGAAAGATTCTCAAAATGGTTATCTTAATTCTAAAACATAATATACGAAAAAAGGTGGAGACACATCATAGTATACAAAACAAATTTTTATTT
The DNA here is from genome assembly GCA_029216955.1 of Iris pallida. Lineage (NCBI taxonomy): Eukaryota > Viridiplantae > Streptophyta > Magnoliopsida > Asparagales > Iridaceae > Iris > Iris pallida. Next base: position 517,777 of record JANAVB010029420.1, on the reverse strand, counting down.
ATAATAAAGCAGATTATAAAGGCTTTAAATAGCCTGACTGAATAAGCCAATTGGCTTACAACACTCATGATCTCTCTAGCTCATAATGAATTTCTTTGTTCCAAAGATCATGTCTTTTATAGCACATCAAATGACCCTCGGCTGAAACATCTTCATGTTGCATGCCGAGCTCCAGTGCTGTTGCACGCCTCGAAATGCTAAGGAACTCCATGCCTCAGCGCGTCCAAGCGAAACATCTGCCACGAGCAAACCATTCCTTGAACCTGCAAGCAATCTAGTGGGGGATCAGTACTAATCCTCCTGCGTACTGATGCGACCCACTTGCCTAAACCAACACTAAGTAATTTAGTGACACATATCTTATTATACGGTATTTCTATTATTTATAGTCGACTATATTGCAACGGAAAGCAGTAAAACATGTATGCAGGTTACTTATAATCATGTTATAATGAATGTGGAAATAGACAGCAGCATTATCAGCATGTTATTATTGATAATCCAGACAAGAATAAACTAACAAAACGTGCTGTCTACCATACTCATCCTTGTGCAGATATAAGGTGAATGCTACTATCCATTCATATTATGCCAAAGGCAATCATCACATTATCAAGGTACCAAGATTTGAATTCATGCACCTGATTCCATTCAGCCCATCGTTCTTAACTTTATCAGTACACCCACCTTCGTACTAAAACATGGCGATACATCTGCCGCCTTGCATCAGACATTCGACTGTGTGTACCCTTATCAATATGAAGGTCACTTGGCATTCCGAGCCAATAAAGGACTATGTCTCGATACAACGGGTCGTTATCTTTCGTCCAGGTAGTAAGCCCAATGAAAGTCCTACAGCATCCATATTACGATGCTCCCTTTCAACCTGGATAGCAAGCCCAACTGAATTTCCCATAATACTGTGGTCAATGGTACCATAATTTTCTTCTAGGCCGAACGGTCCTGATGCCCCGACATACCACGTTCGATGAAATCAATCTCGTGCACGGGCTATCATCGTCCATGTCCGTGACCATGTAATGCATCAACGTCTCTAAACCAATGCAAGTCATCGAGTCATCTCTACATACCATCGTATCGACTACCAAGTCGCTTGCATATACAAAACTTTTGTGGCAATTGTGCCACAACTGCATACTTCGATAGACGAAGTATATTTTTTCATGTTACGACATTTTCTTGACGTTGTGCCCCAACTGTCTATTTTGTTGACTAAGTCATACACAGATTCTATGTATACAGATGCATGCTCAATGTCGCATTTTCAATATTCTAGGACTAGTATTTAATATTCTCTGAGTCATGCACTTGGTTCACATCTCAATATTTCTTTCAATGTTCTACCATCAATGTCCTACTACGACCCGTGTACTTCATGTACGTTGCCTCAATTGTTCAATTTTCTATTCTTAGTGTTCAACCAACATTACATTAACTCTTATTCGTATAATGCACATGGAATTCAATAGAAACACAAGCACGATATGGTTCATATATTAGGCATGAATGAGTAGGGAAGAAGGGTCTAATCCCGTCCACCTTAAGCGGATATGCCTTATCGTTTCGTCAAGCCGATACGGCTCGATTCCTTAGCTTGTTGCATGGCCAACTCATTTGACTTAGCCATTCGAGTACTTCGTGCTTTATTGAACTGATGAACTGATGAACTGATTCACACTATCGTGTCTACGCTTCAGCTTATTGCAGAGGGTGTCGCTGTCACGCCCCGTGCCCGTATGATTGGGTACAGGTTGTGAGTGAGTCCAGCCTATGCTGTCATTGACAGGGATAGTCAGCTGTCTAGACCTCGAGAATCCTCAAGTGATAATGTTATCGATCTATGCTCAATCACATAACTAGTAGACGAAGAATAATCAAACACACACATGATCACAGTCCACTATATCTCTTTTTGGTACATGATACATATCAATCTCATCTCGGAGACAAATCTGGCCAAATCCTCGAAATAATATACAATGATAGTAAATAAATGATTCTACACTAATTCTAAGTCTTCTAAAGCAATCCTTCAAGCTAACCTGCTAACACCTGGTAGGCAATGATCCAGTCAGAAAAGGCGTAAAGTACATCCCTTTATAATGTCACACAATAAAAAATAAAGTATGGAAAAGTAAATAGAAAATTGAACCAGACAATGCATGAACCCTATAATAAAATATAACCTGCAACACGAGAAGCTATGAGAATAGTAATAACATATAATAAATATAACTATTTGCAGAATCAGACATTGAATCAAGGATGCACAACTAGCATTCTATGTGATTTGAAATATCGTTTCGACATGTGATCGGCTAAGGTTTAGATTCAGACTGATCTGGCTTGGACGTACGTTCAGCGTATATTAAGCTATGCTTCGGACTAGACTGATTTGACCACATATCTACTCGATATTTTCCCTTTTCCCATGATTCGAAAAGTCATATCAAGCAAGATTCAGAACTTGATTACTTTGATTCTTATCAAGTAAGATTCGGAACTTGATGTGTTTGATTCATGATTGGGAAATTCATAACAAACAAGTTTTAAGACTTAAATAAAATCATGCAATGCAAGAGTCATGATACGTGTCGGTAATTGTGTCGTAATATGATTCATGCTAATTTAGAAAATAAAATAATATTACATTTATTTAATATTAAGAACATAATACGGAGTACTTGCCTTGCCCTGGAAGATCGGATATAAAAGTGTAAGTCACTATGTCCACCTAGGATATGGTAAGAATACGTTAGATTCTAAACAATGGCAATTAGCTAGCTAACTATTTATTGCTAACTAACTATTATAAAATATTACTAGCAAATTATTTATGACTATATTCATATCAAATTATGAATAGATTTAGAAAAACAATATTAGCTAAACTCTATATACTAGCAAAATAATTTTATTAAATACTAGTAACATATTTTATAATAGAATGCAATTAATATAGCTAATTAAAATAATAAAACAATTTACTACTAAATAACACTAATCATGTACTTATGCTAGTAAAAATTATAAATGATAATAGTAGTAACATTATTATAAATAATAAGAATGGTAATAATAATAACCATATTAAAAATAATAATAATACTAATAATAAAAATGATGACAATAAAATAACAATTAACCAAATCCAACAAAATCCTTTTTCTTTCTTTTTTTCTTATTCTTCAAAGCCACAGGCTCCCAAGACCATATCCACTGGAGCCTGTTGCCAGCAAAGCCCAACTCAAATTTCTTTCTTTCTTTTTTTTATTTGAATTCTGTAGCCCGATCTTACTAGCCCACAAACCTAATGTTAATACTGCTGCTGCTTCTGTATATTTCCTTGGGCTCATCCTAGGCTCAATGGGCCAAGACCCGTCCCGACTTATACTACTGCTACTATTGCCTCTTAATTCTTTTCTTTCTTTCCTTTTTTTCTATTGGTGCCCAATTGAGCTTAGCCCATGCTTCCATAGTTAACCCCCTTCACTTACTAACCCTAATCCACACCTTCTCTCTCCTTTTCATTTCACCTGCCGCACATTCTCTTTTCTAATAAAGCCCTAACATTAACATCACTCTCTCTCACTGTCGAGCAGTCGTCTCACTACATAAAACCCTACACTAGAAAACCCTAGAACTAAGAAGGAGAAGAAGAACAAGAGGATGATGATGAAGAGGAAAGAAGTCTCACCAGCTCGGGAAGAAGATCTGGCTACTAGTCAATGCCGGACCACCAGAGGAGAAGAATAGAGTGGAGTCTGCGCTCGACGACGCGAGAGACAGTTAGGCTTCGATACACGACAGGGACAACACGAGCGCTCGACTGCAACTTCGAGGAGGCGGAGACACCTGACAAGGCGACGACCTCGGGGACATGTATTGATCCGGCGCCTCACGACTCGAGAGGTGAAGATCTGGTCGGTCGGCGAGCAACGACGACGATCCAGGTGCTGCGGTGGATTTTGACAGATCTGGCAGGGACGACAACTTTGACGGCGGTGAGGTTGATGGAGGACAGGGCGGTTTTGGAAGGGTGCTGCAGTGAAGTTGGTCACAAATCTGGCTGTAAGGTATCTTGAGGCAGTGCTAGAAGATCTCCTGATTATGGCTTTAGTACCCCGACCAGTATCCTGTCTGACCAAGACACGGTATGCAGAGACTCCGATGAGCGACGGATATGGCAGCAGCTGCAGAATGATGATCTCCGGCCATGGCGGCGGTCAGAAGCTAGGTTTAGGATTTAGGGTTAGGGTTGTGTCCACTGTGGTGATGGAGTCTGTATTGGACCTGGTATCGTATCCTGGGTTGCAGGACACAAGAGGGTAAGGAAATGTGGTTTGTAATGTGTCCGCGGAGTCCGGACAGAAAAATGTAATTGTAATAGTAATAAATGGAATAAATTGGGGGTAGACACGGTTGACACAAGCTGGACACGAAGATTAAGGCTGCTAATTAGGCTAAAATGTTTAGGACTAATAAAAATAAGGTATTTATTGGAGAAGTAAACTTGGGATCCATGTTTGGTAGTTAGGAGTTAGTTAGAAATTAGCTACAAGTTAGTTTGTTAGAAAAGTAGTTAGAGGAAAGCTTCTAGAGGTTAACCAATAATTAATTAATAATTAATTAATTTTAGAATATTCTCTTTCAATTGCTTTTCTTCCAAATTACTAACCTGCCCTACTTCATAACTATCAAATATTATGTCTTTCTCTAAAGTAGTAAATCAGAATAAATAATTCAAGTGAGATAAAATTATAATTAACTATAAATAACTTTCATAAATCATAGCTAATTACATAGTAGATAATCAAAGCTTCAATAATTTAAAATAAAATATTTTTAATAATCCCAAATAAATTTTGAATAAAATATTCCAAAAATACTAAAATATTCTAAAATCTCATATTCTGAGAAAATTGGATTACAAATCTACCCACCTTAGAAAAATTTTATCCTCGAAATTTCCAATGACACGAATAGAAATAAATGGCATGATAAAATCAACTAGGGAGGATCGTGAATAGAAAAGAACCTTTTTTTATGACTAAGCACGATTAGAAATTATCAAGACAGAAATTCGGAAGTGACACGATAATGATCAAAAGTTAGGCCCGAAATGATATTGTCCCGTTCTGAAATTTAGTCAAAATGGTATAGTCACGACTACGTCATGGTCAAGGATAGAATTGAAACACCTGACCAACTATTGAAAATAACTAAAAAGTATCAGAATTACGATCAATGAAGTCATTTATTTATGATCAAGTCATTTAGGCACGATAAAATTTAAATCATAACGAATACGATCAAAATCATTTTGGGATGACATAATCATGACTAGTGGAATCAAAAACTTATCTAGGCACGATTAAGATTAAATCAACATTTACGCACGATCGGAATAAGGCAAAATAGTATAGTCACGGTCAAATTAGAGTCTAAACATGATTAAGATCTATTCATGATCATAACCATTTAGGGATGATCAAAATAAATTTGTTTTAGGCACGATTAAGGATAAAATGGTACGATCACAATCAATTAGGCACGATCTTGATTTCAAAGTTAAGAAAGATTTAGTTTGGCACGATCCTATGAATAGTCATGGTAAAATACAGAATCTAAGTCACCTAGGCACACTCAAAATACAAGCATGATTAATAAAGTCAAAATTCAATAGGATAGAAGATATGTTTTATTGGAAAGTCAAATGAAAAATACAATGCAAGAAGGAAAGAAACAACTAGGAGTCGTCCTACAACACCCCTACTACAACAGAAGGTCTAAAGAACCATTATTCTAGGAAACATAAACTCCAGCTTCTATTTACAATCAGTTATACCACCAGAACTAGTATCTCAAATCATCTCCATCCACTCTAGTGCTAAGTCTTCGGCCCTCGGTTCTTCTTACTAGGACAATCTCTGATCCTATGCTCAGTCGACCCAAAGCTGTAACACTGTTTCATCCTCTTATGTACTCCTCTCGTCCATGCCCTGACCTCTTACTATAGGTACACGTAATCTAGTTATGCTATTGGACTAGGGTGAATGCTTGGGAAACTTTCTGTTAAACCAAGGGCTGATCCTGCAAAGTCTTCTGCTGACCATGATGGCGTTTAGCTTCTGTCACGCCCCAGAACCAGAATACTGGAGAGCGGGGGCAGACATAGCCAGCTACGTATAATGAAATGGAATCCATCTCACCATACGGTCACAGCTGTCTAGATATGTGAGGGTTTAACTACAAGCCATCAGTCTCTTAAGGTCATAAATTATCCTATTGTCTCAATCTCAACCAACTAATAATAGTTACAAGATATCAGACCACCAAATATACAATTGTAAGGCATCCCAAACATTATATATCCAGATGATCATGAAGCTAGTCGTACAAAATGTAAGGACTAGCAAGAGTTAACTCATACATGATCAACCTCGAGTTGCCAATCATGATTACAGCCCGTAGGCGGACAGAAGGTAAAGTGCATCGAGCTAACAAGTGCTCGTCGGCTAAATGCCTCAAAAGAATAATGTACAATTGTCGTGGGAGAACAAAAGAAAACCCACTCGTTGTCCTGGTTACGTCTGGCGGTTACCATCGGACTGGAAAGCAGGTAGATCCTTTGCTGCTGCTCCGGTATCTGGCCATACAAAACCAGTTGGGTCAGACCCCAGAACGAGCAAGTGCCACAAAGGAGGCTTCACTTAGAAACTAAAACCAGCAATTAGCACAATAATAATCAGGTAATAAAGACAGGAATTAAGGAAAAACATAACAGGTGATATACGACGAGATAACTATGGGACTATTCAGATAACCAGGTTACCACCCGTAAACCAAACAAGGACCGGGGTTGTAACCCTTCGTCTGAACAGAACTTGGCTTCTTCCACCATTTATCGGCAAGATAAATATAAGAAATCAAGACATGTAACAATCTTGTACAGGATCAAGACAAGACTAGACAGATTGAACCCCATCCAACAATCACGGGCAAGCAACAAGTACGGCTTGCTACTTTAACTAACTAGGGTTATCACAGGCCTAGTTACTAGCAAGATGCAATGAGAATTCCAAGTTCGGTTACCTGTTTGTTACTACCTGAGTGATCCCAGCAAGAAAAGGAAAAGATAGCAGGATATAGCAGACACACTGTAGTAAGATACATGTGTCCTAAGGTACCACACTCGACGGCGGGCTGGAAGTGCGCTCATCTCGACGGATAGCAACAAATCCCATGTATATATATATATATATATATATATATATATATATATATATATATATATATATATATAAGGCCGGGACCAAAGGGGCAACAGGTAACTGGGAAATTCTTCATGAACTATTTGATCAATCTAGTCATTAACCTAGCCATATTCAGTATGAATCCCTGACCGTGGGAAACCAGGGATTCATGTCCTAGACATGATGCAAGACAAGACGGGTTCATTTGTACAAACACAATCACCCACGGTGTCCAGGCATTTATTCTTGTCAAGTTGTGTTAGCCGTCGCAACAGCATTTCAAGGAATATCATGTCAGGTTTTCTTGTCAAGAGTGCGCCACGGCGGGCCACTATCATGTCAGGTATATCATGTCAAGTTCATAATGTCAAGTTATCCTCAATTCAGTATCCTCATCAGTCATGTGCGTTATCAATCGTGTTAAGCAAGAAAGAGAAACATATATCAGGAGTGCACCGTAATGGGCCATTTTCATGTTAGGTTCCATTATCATTACCAAACATATTAAATAAATTCGTGATTATCAAGTTCATGACAAAAGACGTAAGGATATAAAATGGGCATAAAAATATACAATAAGGAATTACAAAATATGGGCAAATAATGATAAATTATAGTACACAGAGCTATAGGAGAACCATGTGGCTCAGGCCTATGCGGCCAGGAATGATCTCATGCGGCCGAAGAGGGAACAACCCATGCGGTTGGAGGGCACTCGGGTCTAAGGGAATGCATGCGGCTTAGGGGAGTTCAGGGTCATGCAGCGGAGTATCATGCGGCCAGAGGGAAGTAAGCTTCATGCGGCTGGCGGGATCAAGTTCCATGCGGCTAGGTAAGGGTGGGGACATGCGGCTCAAATATGAGCTCATGCGGCCAGGAAGAGGAGGGCGCATGCGGCTCCAAGAAGTTGGGGTCTCATGCGGCCTGGACTCAGAAGCCCATGCGGCTCAGGAATGACTGGGTCTATGCGGCTCGGGTTATACCGAAGCCTTTGCGGCTGGAAGACTCGCCGCATGAAGGTCCATGCGGTCAAGTGCTGCCATGCGGTTATGGGGTTCATGCGGCTAGCATAATCCATGCGGCTAGGGAAATCACTTACCGCATAAAATATTCATGCGGTCAAGTCAAGCACAGTTCATCTTCTCCAAAATTTCGAGAAGAAGAACACCATGAGAGCCAACTTTTCATGCTCCATAACTCCATCATCCGAAGCCCAAATCCGAACTTCCATAGGTCAAAATGGGGTAGAACAAAATACTCTACAACATGGAACCATAAAAACTCAGAAATAACAAGATTAAATAGATCAAAACCCAAAAAATCCGAAAATAACATAAACTTAGATCTACAAGAATCTAGCCATGGAAAGTAAAAATGCCAAGTACTAAAGAGTGTTAGAATGCTGCAAGGAAGGGAATGGAGCAATAAAATTTAGGTTCCTCCATGAAGCAAGATGCACTTGCCTAAGCTCTCTCTCTCTCCTGGTAGGTGAAGAGTAAAGATGGAGAAGAAGAAATGAGTAATGAGTAATAATGGAAGAGAGAGAGAGTAGGATATAAATGAGGGTGGTGGTAGGTGGGAGTGGTTTGGTTCACATAAAACCCAACCAAGCCAAATCTACTAAACCGAACCAAACCAAGCCAATGCAATGCCATGATGAACCATGAAATACTCAATAAACCAAGCTCCATTAATCAGAATTAATCCATGAATGATAAATGACAATTAAACCACAATGCTAAATATGAAAATAAACTACAACTAACTAATCAAAGAAAAAGAGAAATACGGGTCAGAAATACGAATACGTATAAAATACGTATCACAAATTTTGGGGCACTACAGCTTTCCCGAGATTATTGCCTCCTTAAGCATCTCTATTCCTCTTTAGGTGAAGGCTCAGATCGACCTCAACCTTGTGAGCAATCATGACGATCTCGATATAGGTTCCCGTACCGTCGGTAATGACATAGATGTGAATCTCATCAGCTAATCCCTGACGGAACCTCTTAGCTCATTCCTCAGGATCCTTCACTATACTTCCAGCAAATCGGCTCAACTAACTGAACTCAGCAGCATACTCATCAACCGTGCGAGTTCCTAGCTCGAGAGTCTGAAACTACCTCTCTAGGGATATCCTAGCTACTAAAGGAAAGAACTCCTCCTTGAAGATATCCACAAACTGGCCTCAGATGAGTCCGGGTGTCGCGAGCTGAGGCTCACTCTAAAATCAAGTACAGGCCAAGTCATGCATCTGCAATCCTGTTGCCTCTATCTTGAGATCCTCTAGAAATCTAGATAGTCAAAGTACCCTCTCAATGTCTTCTAACCACTCGTCGGCATATAGGTTGCCCTCAGTGCCCAGAAACTCATGAAGAATCATCATTTTAAAGTCTAGGATAGAACCCTGTCTAGGTAGGATAAGTGTGTTCTGAGTCAGAGCTAGAATCTTTGATGGGATCGGGGGTATGATATGAGATGGTGGTGGTGGTCGCGGGAGAGGGGTCACTATCTTCTCTATGGCAGCTAAGGTAGATAGTCGAACACTCTCTATACCCTCTCGAAAAATGGTAGCTTGCTCCCTCTGAGAATCTAAAAATCTTAGACCTGCTCTCTCTGGGCACCTAATAAACTCTAAGTCTGCACCCTATGTGCCTCAAGCGATCCATGAATCAACTCGTGTATCTGAGTTCCCCCCAATGGAACTAATAGAGTGTCGGGTGGAAACTGCTGTGGTTGGAGGGGCACGTGTGTCAGTCTGCTCTAGGTCCACTGGTAGGGCAGAAGATCCTCTCTGGGAGTTAACCACACTAGGAGTATGGCCATACGACGGATGGTCTTGCTTACCCTTTGCCATTTCTGTAATGGTAGGAAAGCAGCATAAGTGTCCAATAGTGTAGTGTAGCAGAAAATAAAATATAAAGATAAATAATAATACTATACAATCCATAATCTATCCTATGTTGTGATAGAGCATTCATATTTTTGCAGGCTTTCAATGGTACTCTAATCCTAAGCACCATTAGATAGATCTACATGGGCCACCATAAAACTGTGTTTCGTACTTGTATGATCGGATATGGGTTGTGAGCGCATCCAGCCTACGCTGTTGTTGACAGCGGTAGTCAGCTGTCTAGTCCTTGAGAATCCTCAAGTGATAATGATATCGATCTATGCTCAATCATGTAATTAGTAAACGAAAACAACCAAGCACACACACGATCACAGTCTACTATATCTTTTTTTGGTACATGATACATATCCATCTCATCTCAGAGACAAATCTGGCCAAATCCTAGAAATAATATACAATGATAGTACATAAATGATTCTATATTAATTCTAAGTCTTCGAAAGCAATCCTCCAAGCTAACATGCTAACACCTGGTAGACAATGGTTCAGTCAGGAAAGGAGCAAAGTATATCCCTGTAATAAGAAATAAAGCATAGAAAAATAAATACAAAACTGAACCAGACAATGCATGAACACTGTAATGAAATGCAACCTGCAACATGAGAAGCTATGAGAATAGTGATAAAATGTAATAAATATAACTAGTCACAGAATCAGACAATGATTCAAGAATGCACAACTAGCATCCTCTGTGATTTAAAATACTGTTTTGACATGTAGCCGGCTAAGGTTTAGATTTGGACTGATCTATGCTTTAGACTAGACTGGTTTGACCATATATCTACTCAGTATTTCCCTTTTTCTATGATTCAGAAAATCATATAAAGCAAGATTCGGAACTTGATTACTTTGATTATTATCAAGCAAGATTCGAAACTTGATGTCTTTGACTCATGATTCAGAAATTCATAACAAACAAGTTTCAAGACTTAAATACAGTCATGCGATGCAAGAGTTATGATACGTGTCAGAAATCGTATCAGAAATCGTGTCGCAATATGATTCATGCTAATTTAGGAAATAAAAGAATATTGCATTTGTTTAATATTGAGAACATAATACAAAGTACTTGCGTTGCCCTGGAAGATCGGGTATTGAAGTGTAAGTCACTATGTCCACCTAGGATATGGTAAGAATACGTCAGATTCTAAACACCGGCAACTAGCTAGCTAATATTTATTGCTAACTAACCATATAAAATATTACTAGAAAAATATTTATAACTATATTCATATCAAATTATGAATAGATTTAGTAAAACAATATTAGCTAAACTCTACATACTAGCAAAATAGTTTTATTAAATACTAGTAACATATTTTATATTATAATGCAATTAATATAGCTAGTTAAAATATTAAAACGATTTACTACTAAATAACACTAATCTTGTACTTATGCGAGTAAATATTATAAATAATAATAGTAGTAACAATATTATAAATAATAAGAATAGTAATAATAATAATCGTATTAACAATAATAATACTAATAATAAAAATGATGACAATAAAATAATAATTAACCAAATCTAACAATCCTTTTTCTTTCCTTTTATCTTATTCTTCATAGCCATAGGCTTCCAAGCCCATATCCACTTAACCCTGTTACCAGCAAAGCCTAACTCAAATTTCTTTCTTTCTTATTTTTTTTTGAATTCTGCAGCCCGATCTTACTGGCCCACAAACCTAATGTTAATACTATTGCTGCTTTTGTATATTTCTCTGGGCTCATCCCAGGCTCAATGAGCCAAGACCCATTTCGAGCTATACTACTGCTACTGTTGCCTCTTAATTCTTTTCTGTCTTTTATTTTTTTCTATTGGAGCCCAACTGACCTCGGCCTATAACCTGGCCCATGCTTCCATAGTTAACCCCCTTCACTTACTAACCCTAATCCACACCTTCCCTCTCCTTTTCGTTTCACCCGCCGCACATTCTCTTTTCTAATGAAACCCTAACATCAACATCTCTCTCTCTCACTGTTTGAGCAGTCGTCTCACTATACAAAACCTTACACTAATAAACCCTAGACGTGAAAAGGGAAAGAAGAACAAGAGGATGATGAAGAAGAAAAAAATCTTACCAGCTTGGGAAGAAGATCCGACTACTGTTTGACGCCGGACCACCAGAGAGGAAGCACATAGCGAAGTCTGCGCTCGACGGCGCGAGTGATGTTTAGGATTTGACACGCAATAGGGATAACACGAGCGCTCAACTACGGCTTCGAGGAGGCGAAGACACCTGACAAGGCGACGACCTCAGGGACAAGTAGTGATCCGGTGGCTCACGATTCGAAAGACGGAGATTTGGTCGGTCGGCGAGCAACCGCGACGATCCAGGTGCTACGGTGAATTTCGACAAATCTGGCGGGGATGACGACTTCGATGGCGGTGAGAATCGAGACAGCTCACGGCGAGGTTGATAGCGGACATGGTGGCTCTGGAAGGGTGCTACGGTGAAGTTGGCTACAGATCTGGCTGCATGGTTGCTTGAGGCAATGATAGGAGATTTGCTGCTCGGGCTTCAGTACCCCGATCTGTGTCCTGTCTGACCAAGACACGGGAAGCAGAGACACCGAAAAGCGACGGACATGGCAGCGACAGCAGAACGATGATCTCTAGCCATGGTGGCAGAATGATGATCTCCAGCCATGGCGGCAGTCAGAAGCTAGGTTTAGGAATTAGAGTTAGGGTTGTGTCCACTATGGTGATGGAGTTTGTGTTGGACCTAGTGTCGTATCCTGGGTTACAAGACACAGAAGGGTGTAGAAATATGGTTTGTAATGTGTCCAGGTTGTTGGATACAGGAATGGGCTGAGTCGGTGTATCTACGGAGTCCGGACACAAAAATATAATTATAACAGTAATGAAAGGAATGAAATAGGGTTGACACGGCTGACACAAGCTGGACACGAAGATTAAGGCTGCTAATTAGGCTGGAATGATTAGGACTAATGAAACTTGGGTATTTATAGGAGAAGTAAATTTTTGATCCAAGTTTGGTAGTTAGGAGTTTGTTAGGAATTAGCTAAAAGTTAGTTTGTTTGTTAGAATAGTAGTTAGAGAGAAGCTTCTAGAGTGGTAACCAATAAATAATCAATAATTAATTAATTCCAGAATATTGCCTCTTAAATGTTTTTCTTCTAAATTACTAACCTGCCCCTACTTCATAACTATGAAATATCATGCTATTCTCCAAAGTAGTAAATCAGAATAAATAATTCAAGTGAGATAAAATTATAATTAACTATAAATTACTTTGGTAAATCATAGCTAATTATATAGTAGATAGTCAAAGCTTCAATAATTCAAATAAAATATTTTAATAATTCCAAATAAATTCTGAATAAAATATTCCAAAAATAACAAAATATTCTAAAATCTCATATTCTGGGAAAGTGGGATTACAATCGCATGCTACCTGCACATGAAACCAATATAATTAGTACCTCTTCCAATCGTTTGAATACTTGCTCGGGTCCAATTCGTACCTCTTCGAATCTGTCGGCTCAGATTAATGCACCTTGCAGTGCGGGGCATTACAGTAAGCACATCAAAAGAAACTATCTACGACGCGTGAAGAAGAAAAATGATCCTAAAGATGCGACAATAGTGGTGCAATGATGTGATGACACTTCGGACAATCTGTTCACGGTCTCCCGGGATAAGAAAGCTATCCCTACTAGATACTGGATTCTGGTAGTCTGCTACATATTTGCTTAGATATATCTTGCTTCTCTTTTTTGGAGAAGAAGATGGGTACTATTCGCTTGGGTGATGACTTGATTCGTGAGGTTGCTAATGAAGGGACATTAGATATTAAGATGCAGAATGGATGTTTGAGGTACAGTCAATGTGGAGGTTCTACGATAGCAAGGACTAAACTCGACCCAAGTTCGGTCAAGGATAGAGTTCTGCCCTAGTTCTATTAGTTTATTCCAGAATTGTTGGCAGGGTACAATCCGAGCACTGTCCGAGTTCGATGTCGATCGAGGCTGAACGAGTTATGGGTTTTAATCAACATCGTTGGATTTATTTGATGGTTAGATTTAATGGTGGGCTATTTTGAGGATTTCCTAAAATCTTAAAATATATTTCTCAACCTATTTATATGAATTGAGTGTGGAGGCACAAAAAAAGCATAATACGGAAGATTCATGATGTTCGTTCATAGGAAGCTAAGAGAAATGTTATATTTTTCTCTTAAGGTTCACCATTCGAGAGAACAAGAAGAGAAGATCTGTGTGGGGAGCCATTATACAGGGAGATTGCTACTGGCAGGATGAGTAATTTTATTATAATCTTCTTATTTTTCTTGATTTTGGTGTGGGGTTTGAACCTATGGGCAAAGGGTTCAATAAGTTTGTATTTAGTCTTGTATTTTGTTAAAAGATATAAAGATTATGATTTATCCAGGTGACACGGTAACCAAAAAATACTGTGTTCTCATATGTGCTTGGTGCTTTTGTTAGACATTGGTTGGCCGTCTTCAGGTGGGCTTGGCATCGCTTCCAAGGCCAACAATTGGTAATAGAGTTCTTAGGTTCGCGAGAGGAAAGGTGCAACTATGTACGGAGGACGTAAACACACGTATGCTCACCATTAAAAGAAGAAATAGGAAATTTTGAAGCCAAAGATGTAGGATGTACTCTAGTACAAAGATTTGTATGGTACGTTTGAGGGCGACAACCCCAAGCCATCTAATATACTGATGACTGAGGCAATTAGATCGAATGGCTATTGGATTCATCTCTAATAGCTGGATGATTCGATGTTTCATCACGTCTCCATGGAGGGTGCCTCGGCGGCACATCTGAACGAGATTCAAGCTACCATCTGTAACTACCACATTTCCAGAATAGGAATAATTTTGCCTTTTCCTATCTTATACTAATTTAAAAATTATATTTCATATTAATTGTAATGATTGTATTTTTATTTTATTTTTCCATGATTGGTAATGTTGCATTTAATTAAATATATGATGTATTTAGTTGCTAGTTGTTAGCTACTAGTTAGACTAGTTGTTAGTAAACCTAGATACACCCAACTAGACTTGTCGTTACACCATTAGTGAGCCCATTAGTTTGTCTTATTGCACCCATTAATTAGAGAACAATGAGTAAGAAAAACCCTTCTTTTAGTTAATAGAACATTCCTTAATTAAACCCCTTCTTAAAATAAACCTTTATGACTCATTGTGAGGGTTTATTAGGCGTTTTACATTACATTAGGTTTGGAGAATAGTGGCTGGTCATATACCCTATAAAACTCATCTTTGAGTTTATTTATTAGCCTCCACAAACCCTAATTTGCCTCATCTCCATTTTCTCTCCATTTGAGAAGAAGAACCAAACTCCACCATTCCTAAATTTATTCCCAACCTATTTCCAGTGTCATTTCAAGGAGGGTAGAGCTTGGATTACCAAGAAGAAAGCATTGGAGGGAGAGAAGCTTGAAGGAGGTGTCCATTCTTGAAGGTTATGTCCATTTGTGTCCCTTTTGGCTTTGCATTGGGAATCCATCTCCCAATAGGTAAAATTTGAATTTAAAACCTTATAATTAATTTTAATTAGTTTAATTAGTCATTTAGAAACTATCCATGCATTAGGTTACCCATGGGGAGAAGCTTGGGCTTCATTGGACCAACTTGGAGACTTTTACATAAATTTTTATGTCATTTTTGGAGGAATTCCGAGAATGGTGCACCAAGTTTTTGTCATTAGGTTTATTAGGTCTAATTAGTGTAGATTGGATAGTGTCTCTATTTCAGGTCCGCAAATGGATACGTATAGGTTGTGTCATGATACGGTAGGACACGGGACCAATTTGGGGGTTTTGGACTCCTACACACATGGTGCACATGCTCTATTTCATATGACACTTGGCACTAGCCTTGCCATACCCTAATTATGTTCTAATATATATGTTTGACTTGCCTATAAAGTTTGGCAGGATTCGGACAAGGTTTATAGAGTATTTTGTGCGTATCACTAGCTTGCGCACCAAGTGTTCGACACGTGTCCCCAAAGAGATTTTTGTGTCCTTTTTTAGTTGAGATTAGGGGTACGTATCCTAAATAGGATACGTGGTGTGGTGTCATGGTATCTCATGATACACACGGTTAGATTTGTGTGTGCATATCTACCTCCATGTATATATATACATTTTTTTTCCATGTATATATATATATATATATATATATATATATATATTTTTAAATATATATATATATATATATATATTGAAAAAAATAAAAAAATAAATAAATATATTGATTGAACAGAGGGACTTCATTGATGTATCAGGAGCAAAATGCTGAAGCCTATCCATGTAAGGCGCCAAGCGCGAAAGGAAACCTAAAACTGAAACCAAAATGGTCCAAAAACAACTAAAAGTGCCAGTCGGACTAGTACAACTCCTGCCAAAAACATTTTGATACGTGGGAACTGATGGAACTGGGGATTCCCAGGACCCTTCCTATGGTGTGCGTATTGATCGATAGAAAGTTAAAGAGATCAAATACGTGTTCTAACCCTTCATAGGCGAAAACTAGGGTTCACGAATTATACCTGCGGCGGAAAGGAGACAAGTAATTCTTGGCAATCTCGAGCGGACGACCCCAAGATCTTCTGCACGTATTCCTTCCTCGAGTTGGACGTCGTGTGGGCGACGATCTCCCAACCTTTTCTTCTCCTTGGCAGCACTCTCTTTCTCTCCTTACGTAAATCACGAATTTAGAGAAAATTTCAGATTTCTAATCATTAATCTGGCGGCCAGAGAATAGAGGATATATATATAGGCTACGGCAGGGACCATGAGGAGAAATTAGGGTTAGGCCTCCTAACGGATCTGGATATCCCGTGTTCAGCCCGAACAAACAATCCAGGCCCATTAACAATAGCTCGGTCCACTAATGAGCTATTGTTGCACTACCTCCCTAATCCCAAATTATGTTTGTGGGCTTCTTTTATTATATGCTCGTTTGGCTCCCCATGTTAAGATATCGTATGTCCGTCGATCAAATTAAGTTACTGACAACTATATTGATTCGACATCTTTTATCCTTAAGTAGTACCGCTCAACTTTATTTGTCATGTCGGATATAATCCACCTGCAGGGTTTACATGACAATCCTTATGAGCTCCTTAAGAGGACATCATCAACCCGATGTATCGGGACATGGATTCCATTTATAATCAACAGCCCATCATACATATAATATTATTACCCAATTCATAGAGGTTGTTGATCCATAATGAATCTCACTCTTTTATGAGTTAAAGTAATGCACATTGCACATACATGTCCGTTATTATATCCGGATTAAGAGTACAAGCATCCATAATAACAGAGGTGTTTGTTCTCTTATGTAGTCAGTACAAAGAGAACAACCTCAAGTGGTCCTGTTCAATACACACAAAGTATACTAGTATAAACCTATAGTCAAGATAGACTAATACCAGATTACACTACAACCTTTCCAATAGATTGTCCAAGTCCATCTAGGTTGTGAACTATTATATACTCCATAGGAAACTGATAATATGATCTTCTGTGTGACACCACACACCATATTATCTATAATATAGAATATCAGACATTTGTATTAACACTTGCAACAAATACAATATGTAAACATTTGCCCATATGATTCTCATTCAAAATTTAAAGAAATAAGGTTACTACAAAAGTGATGCTTTTAGTATATAACCCTAACAGGAACATCTTCTGCTGATGCGCAGACACTATTGGAGAACTTTTCGACGATGCGGCCAGGCCTGGCCGCATCGCCCCAGCTGGCAAGGATATATATATATATATATATATATATATATATATATATATATATATATATATAACAAAAAAAGAAAAATATATATATATATATGTAGCATATATATAGTAGTGTGTGTGTACATACTTTGTGATACACACACGTTGGTGTGTGGTATCAGTCTTTTGGTTGGGAGATTATGTGTAATCATATGTATGTGTCTTGGGTATATAGGAATAGGTGTGTATTCATATGGGGATATCTCTATATACTTACAGCTATATGTATGTATCTCAACATATACATGTAAGTAGAGGGATTATATTTGGGAAAAAAGGCATTAGAAGTATGCTGCCAAGAAACAGCCGTACTAGGAAGCTTGCAGGGGCTTGTACCTGCAGGAAGACAGGGAGGGTAGGCAATGTGCCAATGGGGGATATATGCATTTACCTGTGTATGGGTTGTATAGAGAGTAGGTAAACATGTGTGACTGTGCTATCAGAGATGTGTAGGTGTATATATAGGCCTAAGGGGATTTGTGTGTCAATATGTTGTATGTAGGGATGATGGTGTGTGCACTGTTGGAGTTGTGTGTATTCATATGTGTGTGTGTGTGAGAGAGCAGTAGGTGAAGGAGGGACAGGCTTACATGGGTAAGAGGGGGAAATTGGATGTGTGTGCATAGGGTAAAATGAAAAGCAGTCGTAGCAGTAGCATTTCAGTAGCTAATAGGAGGCAGGGCCTTTAGGTGAACTTGTGCTCTACTTGCACTAGTAAAGGGCTTCACAGGTAAGGGTGGGGGAAGAAAATCCTGTGCAGGGTATAGTATAGGGAAGTGCAGGAATTGGGGACTTTGAGGGGGGCCACAGGGACTACAGGTTAGAGGAAAAGAAGGCAAGAACAGATGCATAGGTTCAGGGACAGCCTTTGGGGACTGCAGTAGAGAGGAAGGGCAAGGTTCAGTTGTGTGCACCTGTGCACTTGAGATGTTTGGCTTATGGTCAGTGTACAGGGACAGGTAAATAAGATGTGGAGTGTGTGTATCCTACTGATACACTATATATGTATATAGCTTTGTGTGTGTGTCATATATATAATGTGTAAAATTGTGTGTGAGTGAAGTTTTGGGTAAGGAGAGAGAAGGGGATCAGTGTGTTTAGGGAGAGAGTAACAATAGTAGCTAGTGTGGGGTACTTGTGCACTGCTTGACAGTGAATATGGGAAGGCATTGGCAATGTACAACAGCAAATACATTAGTAGTAGCAGCAATGTTAGCAGGGCATTCACATGTGAAGGTTTGGGGGGTCGGGTAGGCCCTTGGCCGTAGTATGTAGGAACACAGAAAGCAATAGCAGAAGTAGTAGTAGGCCACTGCAGGATTAAAAGATTTAATAGCAGTATACTGCTTGTTTCAGGCCAAGTAAGAGGCAGTGGCAGCCATTAGGATAGTAGGAATAGGCTTTAGCAACCTGTGCACTAGGTGCACAGGTATTGGGGTTTCGAAAGGGGGTGCAACAGAAGCATTAGAGGACTGCCACACACCTGAACATGTGATTAAGAAAATAGGTGAATTCGATTGTTAGCAGATATGGGGGTTTCCTTCAGTAAACAATAGGGTGTGTTGTGAGGGGTGTCCTAGGCATATGTGAGTTGCGTAAGTTGTGTGTGTTATGTGTAGGTATTGAGATAGGGTAAGGTTATAGGATATGTAAAGGTATATATATATATATATATATATATATATATATATATATATATATATATATATATATATATATTTTAATTTTATATATATATATATATATATATATTAAAATATATATAATATATATATATATATATATATATATATATATATATATATATATATATATATATATATATATATATATATATATATAAAGGTATTGAGATAGGGTAAGGTTATAGGATATGTAATATATATATATATATATATATATATATATTATATATATATATATATATATATATATATATATAATGGACTTTATCTATAGAAGGTTGGTTAGGCAATATTAGGATAGGTTTTGGGATCAACCATATGAGCCATGATAGGGTAATGGGATTTGGTGGGGCTAAGGTAATTGGCTTACCTTGTGAATAGGGTATAAGAATTTGAATAGGAAATTGAGTATAGAGGCTAAGGTATTGTGTCATAGAGAAATAACAAGTATAGCCGAGATAGATAAGGTATAAACCCAATAGCTTGGATACAGACTCATGCAACCTAGAAATAGCTAATTTAACCAAGTTTGACTAGTTTGATCTAGAGTTGACCTAGTTTGACCAATTTGACCTAGAAATGAATTTATGACCTAGATTTGGACTAGTTTGACTTGTTTTCATCCCAAAACTTGACATGGACATAATATTCCATATTTAGGTCCTCGAGGGTACCGTATCGAACGTTGTTGATACTTTACACCGGGTCTCAGGCGAGTACATTCTCTGATAGTTTTCTTTATCTGATGACTACTATGAAACATGTATGAGTTATGTTATACTTGATTCCTTGACACGATGGTGCACGGATTGGTTCATATTGGATCCTCAATTATTAGATGTCAACTTTATATTGGACATTGTTCATCGTCTGGATATTTAAATATTATTCATTGTGAGGATATTATATATTGTTTATCGTGTTCATATTAGATATTGTTTCATAATTCATATATTGTGACGTGTCATGGTTGGATACATTTTACTGGTCGAGCTGGAGAAATGCTATTTAGATATGTGATCATATCCTAGACATTGTGATAGTGTAGACATTGTGAGTGCTAATCATATATTTCACATATGATTGGCTAGATCTTATTAGACATTGTGCAAGTTCCCAGACCAATCACATATCTAAACTAGTATTTCAAGACACATAAATACCTGTAGTTAGTTTCCATTTCAGTTTATATCCTGTTTATTGCCACATGTACTTGACTACTTAACGTTTATTACCTGTCATCGACATGTATCAATTTACCTTCTTATTATGTATTATATTTACTATTACATTTTTATAGTCTTTATCATGATTATCAAACGAATGTCATAGTTGTGCTCGTTCCAATCCTGACTGGATAATATTTTTTAGGAATCGATCTGGGGGACTGGTGTCACCACCACATTCTAGAACAAGGTTATTTTGGTAATAGGTAAAATTTTTGATTACTTTTTTATATTATTTAATTAATGATTAGTGTCATTAATTGGTGAAACCTTAGAACTACATTGTGTAGATGTTAGCCATGACCATAAAAACTTAGTTAGAGAAATTAAATACCTTAAGTTAGACTCTAATCGAGCTATAATGACATTTAGAATCTATTAGTTGATTTAAACATAAGCTACAATGGGCCTTTTCCTTAAAGGGCTTTACATGACAATTAGAAAAGGCCCTTGGTCATTTTCATCCAACACAAACCCTAAGGAACCCCTTGGCCGGCCAAGACACTCTTACCCTTGAAAAGAGGAAGCCTCTATTGCCTACCTTGGGAGCATTTGGAGCAATTTGACTATTGGAGCTTGGTGGAGATCTAGATCTAGAAGCTTTCATTGAGAATGTATCTCTCAATTGGTTAGAGCCCTCTAAACCCCCTAATTTCCATTTTATTATTATAGATGCATTCATTTAGGGTCTCCCTTGCATTAGAAAGGATTCAGGTCAAGTTTGGACTCATTTGATGTGCGTATCATGAGAGTATCAGATACACACACCAAGTGTTTGATGAAATGACTCTTAGGGTTTTTGTCACTCAAATTCCAGTTTTATTTAGGTTTTCCTATTTATTATATGTTGTGCTAGGATGTTGGTTGATATCTTATGATTTGGGATGGTTTTGGTAGAGTTATTGGATATGGGGACTTTGAGAGCTTATTGTTCTGCCCAATTGTTCTGTCCATTACTGGACAATGGTGAACAATGTCTGCCATCTGATAACATCATACCATTTGAGTATAGCATTTGTATCCTTCGATATTACTGTTCTGATGATTAATTGATTCACTGTAATATCATTTGTTCACTGCATCCTGGTTGTCCTGCATACATTCAAGTTCAGTCACTAGGCTTTTAGTTGTTTAGTCTCATGTAAGGGCAGCCATGCTAGCTAGGCTAGAGTTTTGATGTATAGGCCTCCATGTATAGAGTGTTCATCCTGTGATTACTGTACTTTATTGCCTATACTTGATTTGTAATGCCCTGCATATAGAGTACCTGCCAATACTTTAATGTCCAGAACCTTTAGTTGCCCAGTCTTCACCTTCCTCTTCATCTGCCTTGAATAATTAAATGTCCATACTTGTGTGCTTGTTGTCATGACCAGTATCACTAATTGATATAGGCTCAGTATCAGTAGTATAGTGTCCAGATGATCACTTTGACTCGACCACCCCTGCTGCAGAGCATGGCCCCATTGCATATGCATTTTCTCACCATCCCTTTATAGTATAGGCGATATGAAGTCAGTCCTGATTACCTACCTCCTAACTTTATCTTACATTTAGAGGATAGTGAATGTGATGTGATGAGATTTATTGTTAGATGATCTTGTTTTGGTTCAGTCTTCCATCACCTTGCATCTGTCCATTGTACAGTCACTTGATACTTTATCTATCTATGCAATCCTTGAGTATTTATTATTCGATTTTTTGCCATGTTAATGCATTCCAATATTCCATTGACAGGGTACACCCAGACATCCTCTTATTAGGTCCAGGTAACATCACCATGTTCAGACCAAGATGCCAGTCCAGTCCCCATATATACATCCAGTTCCTAAACCTTATTGCATCCCCAACTGATACTTGGGAGGTATCAACCCATTCTTGATAACTTCCTGTCTTTTCTTTGCAGTTTCATTTGATAACCCCCTTATGTTTAGCAAACTGTCCTGTACGTTATAGTTTTATTGTTCCTTCACCCTTTTGAATTAGTCCCTATTGAAGGATAATATCAATCTAGACAAGAGAGGGCATGAGCATATACCTGGGAATATTCTGTTTTGCTACTTGAACATTTTGTATATTGGTTCAGTCCCTAAAAGAATGTCTATAATGTTCTGTCCTTTGGTCAGTGCTATTCATCACTGCTCTAATCCCTTGTTTAGTCCATTTGAATTTACTGTCCAGACCTAATATGTTGTCCTGCATTCCATCATTTCCTTCACAAGTCAATTCCTATATGTATGTGGAATATGCAACCCTTAGTTGAACCTATTGGTCCAGGTTATGGGGTGTGAGAGCCTTTGAGTGATAATACATATGGGGGTGGAGTAGTCCATTACAGTAAATGGAATACCTCTTGGTATTATTTCAGATTGATATAGGATGTATCATTATCAGAGAGTAGGGTATCAGAGATGAGATGGGGGATTGCCACCTTACTTCAGTCACCTCTTCCTTGATGTGATGGTGTGAGTTCTATATATATATATATATGTGTGTGTGTGTGTGTGTGTGTGTGTGTGTGTGTGTGTGTGTGTGTGTGTGTTTGATCTATAGGAGTATTAGTCTAGGTGTGTGTTAGATATATATAGTATACATGTATATATGTATGTGTGAGTGGTTAGTGAGCTGAGTTTTATGTTCCAATTTGGTTGCTCGCACAACAGTGAGACTTGGAAGGCAAGTATAAATTCCTGGCCACAAGTGAATAGGTAAACTAACATGTTAATGTAATATGTATCAGTTAGCTGTAGAGGGATTTGAAAGTATATTGGATAGGAAAATCTATAAGGATAAGGTAGTAGAGGAAGTGAATAGCATAGATAACTAGTGTAGGAAGTAAAAGAGAGGGGGTGTTATCCGTGCCTTGCTTGGATACTTGACAGCAGGGCAATGGAAAGAACAGAGCCTTAACAACAACCAGTTGCTGCTTAGTGGTAGCAGGGAGATGGCTTTGATGATTTATGGTATGTGTTCATATATATAATGTGTATAGAGATGACCAGTGATATGATGATAAGTGAGTGTGTTGGTGTCATGAGAATGAGAGTAGTAGCAGTGTATCAGGTGAGGGGGGGGGGAGTGCAGGAGTTTGAAGAAAACAAGCAATGCCTTGCCTAATGCCTAAAAAGAATGGTTGTTGCATCAGTTTGGTGGAAAGGATTACCTGACTATAGGTGAACAGTCCATGTTCATGATATAGGTTAGCTATATAGGTGAGTCCTATACTAGATGCATATATGACCATTCATGACTTGTATATTATATATATATATATATATATATATTATTTTATTTTATATATATATATATATATATGTATATATAAAAAAAATATATATATATATATTTTTATATATATATGTATATATATGTATATATGTACATGTAGAAGTTGGATACCAGTTACTAGTGATTGGAAGGGGTAGATATATGAGTTGTTAGTGTTTAGGTAGATAGTGGGTTAAGTCACCTTAATACTGAGGATATAGCATAGATGAATGTATATTAGTAAGTATGTCTCATATACCCTATAAATTAGCTGGTATAACCTAGATTTATGCCAAGTGACCTAGGGTACCTAGGAGGGGCTTATATATGACCTAGAAGCCCAGTTGGACTAAGTTGACTAAGAGTTGACTCTATTTGACCTAGAAAAGGCTTAGCAGCATGTAGTTAACTCATTTAGATTCATCGTTCACTTTAGAACATCGAAATAACCATGTACATCTCATATATAGGTTTGTGTGACACCACTTTGGACATCGATACTGATTCACTGCTCTGGATGATAGGCGAGTACATTCTCTAATAGTTTTTATTTACTTGATAATTATTATGATTCAACTTCTAGTATAGTTCTATTTGATTCTCTGTCACAACACGAATTGATGTACTAGATTCATTCACTTGCGACACATGCATTCGACTCATCTAGCCTCTACTACTTGAACCATTCATAAGAACTACCTACTCGAAACATCTACAAGTACCATTTACTTCTGGCTAAGCTCATACTGTATTTATGTGTCGGGAAATACTCGAGTAAACATGTAAACATTCTCAATCATACAAGAATCACCGCTACAAGAAAGATAACCGTCGCCTCTAGGCCAAGCGTATGACGTGCCGTATTCAACAAGAGCCACAAAAAAGATAGCCGTTGCCGCTAGGCCAAGCGTGCGACGTGCCGTATTCAACAAGAACCACAAGAAAGATAGCTGTCGTCGCTAGGCCAAGCGTACGATGTGTCGTATTCAATAAGAATCACCCCTACAAGAAAGGTAGCCGTCGCCGCTAGGCCAAGCGTGCGACGTGCCGTATTCACTGCTCGTCTAATCGTTTACATATCGAAAACAATAATTCAAAACATACTGGATTAGTGTCATGTACTAGATTCACATTGTCTCATGTCATACTGATTGAACTCGCATCACTTTGTTCTAGATTAGTTACTTCTATTTACCGCTTTCACTGCCATGTTCTTCTATTTTGCTGTATCTACTTTTCTTGTTCTAAACTGTTATTCTGTTTTCATTACCTGTGTCAAAACTTCCATGATTCATCAAGTACAAGTGTTTATAACCGCTTTATAGTCTTTGTTATTTATTTGGAACTGCTAGAGGAGATGTGGTCGTTCCATCCTGACTAGATATATTTTTCAGATGATTTCTCAGAGGATATGTGTCCTAATTTTTATGGATCCAAGGAGGGAATAGCTGCCTTGGGTCTCGATTCTCAGAAGTGACCGAGAGACTAGTTTAGAGACTTGTTTTAGATTTTCTGTTTTGAACTTGAATTGTAAATTGGATATTTTGACTTTGTATTGAGATTTGTTTCAAATATTTCAGTTGTGGTTTGTTGAGTCTTATAGTTATTTAGACTTCTTGATAGACTATGATTGAGTATTATCGTATCTTTATACTTGTCCTCCATTCAGACTTGAGATCTATGACAGATACATTATATCTTGTGTGAGTTGATAGTTAGCGACTTAGAACAACGTTCTACCGCTGATTTTGCGGCGTTGGCTGGGCACTGTTACGCACTCGTGCCCCTATACCGGGTGCGGGTTATGACAACTAGTATGCTACCTATTATGGAACCCAGGAGGGTGTAGGAGCAAAGTTGACCCCTGTAGCTCAGGAGTAGATGAGTGATTGCCGGAAGGTCTAGCCGAATGATCAAGTTATATTAGTTTTCTTATGAGTATTATAATACCAGATTTGTCTCCGGCTACTATTGATCTCTTGGGATGTTATTTTGGACTTAGATTTGTTGTCATCTAGACTTATCTAGAACTTGTGACTTTGAATTTTGGATTATCACATCTTATTATTCTATCGTGCCATATTATATCATGCATTTAGATTTTGTGATTGAGTATTGTCATTATCAGTCTCATTATTTCTTCTTTGGAATTAGATATATGTTTGAGGTTATAGTTGTAGTGATTGTCTAGACAGCTGACTATGTCGATACTGTGGTGTAGGCTTGGCGTGCCTCACGCACCCATACCCAAACATGTGGGCGCGAGTTGTTACACATTTTTATGGTGGCCCATGTAGTCCAGGCTTCGCAATTAGTACGATGTTATGGTAGTACTTAGGTTAGTCGTACTACTGTGAGCCTCTAATAAGATATAGGATTATAGAAAGTATAGAAAATACTCGATCACTACTAGGGAATTTAAATTGATTTAAATTTGTTAATCATATTCCTTCTGAATACTTGCAATACTAGAAAATTTATGTCCTTCTTTGATATCTTATCTTATGCCATATTGATTTCCTCTTCCATCAATCTGTCTCCAGGATGGCACTCGTGACCAGGGTTCGTACTTCGGGAAGTAGTTGCAGAAGCTGCCGCTTCTGAGAGGTCGACGACTTCTCGATTGGCTCTTCGAGGACCGACTGAGGCTGTACCTCTACCGCCATCGATTTAGGAGATTCCACCAGTTTAGGAGGCTGCACCGACTGCTCCAGTCCAGGGGACAATTTTAGTTCAGGAGACTATTCCAGTTGTCTCAGAGGGTCTACCTTCTCCACCACCTTTTCTTTTCCATAGAGGCATGCCCACTAATAGGGCACAACTGTTCGCTCTTATCCAGCGTATGATGGATTCAGAGGATTCAGGCTAACGCTCGGAGGGTGCAGGCTAAGGCACACAAAGCCCAGACTGAGCTGATGAGGGAGGGCATGGAGTGTGCCCATCAGGTAGCACTGGAGACCTTGGAGAGAGTTACTACGCAGCAACCCGTTCATTAACAAAAGCTGAGTACCATCTCGAACTTCAAGAAGATGTGTACCCGAGAGTTCTAGGGTACGAAAGGTATCCTTTATGCGGACGACCGACTTGAGTATATGGAGAGGATCTTGTGGGTAGCTCAGA
Organism: Iris pallida; assembly: GCA_029216955.1. Lineage (NCBI taxonomy): Eukaryota > Viridiplantae > Streptophyta > Magnoliopsida > Asparagales > Iridaceae > Iris > Iris pallida. Next base: position 490,451 of record JANAVB010029420.1, on the reverse strand, counting down.
TTTCGAATAACCTAAAGGTCGAGGCGGTGGGTCTACAGCTCTTCGACCTTACGCTCACTTTGTTTTGGATTGAGCTCTATGTGTCAGCACCTGGTCTGACTTGGGATGGGTTCAAAGATATTTTCAAGAAATTTTTTACCCTGGTGTGGAGAACTAGTTCTTCGACCTTACGCTCATTTGGTTTTGGAGAACCAGTTCCAGAACCTAGTCCTGAGAGGATTATCGGTGGATGACTACGCTGTCGAGTTTGGTAGACTGAGCCGCTTCGCTGAATATATGGTGAGGGATCCTAAGGATCGAGCCCACATTTTCAAGAGGGGTTTAGCCAAGGAGATTCGAATGCATGTCACCATGAGCAAGGATGCAACTTTTGGTGATTTAGTGGCATTGGCTCAGGTGGCAGAGGAGGACTTGGATTTCATACCCAAGAGAGATCAAAATTCTATTGAGGATAACAGCGATCCGGCACAGGCGAAGCATCCTCATATTCAGAAAGGAGTCTTCCAGCCTCAGCAGGAGTATCACTCACCTGCTAGAGCTCCGGGTCAACAACATCATTATGCACCTTCTCGAGCCCTAGTTCAGCAGGCTCTCACTTGTCATTTTTGTAAGAGGTTAGGTCATGTTTGGAAGAACTATATGAAGAGGCTTGGACTCTATTTGCATTGTAGCTCTGCGGGACACCAGGTGAAGGACTATATCATGACTCCTCACCGTCCAGCTCAGGGTGCAGTTCCAGGTCAAAGGGGTCTAGCTATGCCACCTATAGTACAACATCATGCCCCGTACCTTGACAGGGCATTTACGATGGTAGTCGAGGGGACCAATACTACAGGTGATGGGCTAGAAGGTTAGGTTTTGTTCTTTCTTTCTTCCCGATTCCTTTTCATCTATTGATTGCTTGATTAATTTCTTAGTACCTTTAGCTTGCATCTGTGATTTCAATGCTAAAGTAGTAGTGAACCCTGGTAGAGACTGCAATAATATGACACTGTAGAGGCTATAGTCATACATGTTTGTTTACATTCCATAGAATTGTATGTTGTATAACTTTAGATAGAATTTTGCTAGACTTTGATTGTTGGGGGCTTGACCTAGAGAAGAGTACAATCAACTTAAATTTTGAGGACTAAATTTTTTTAAGGTGGGTAGGATTGTAACTACTACATTTCTATCTTGTACCAATTTAAAAATTATATTTTATATTAATTGTAGTGATTATATTTTTATTTTATTTTTCCTAGATTGGTATTGTTGTATATAATTAAATATATGATATAGTTAGTTTCTAGTTGTTAGCTACTAGTTAGACTAGTTGTTAGTAAACATAGATGGATCCAACTAGACTTGTCATCACACCATTAGTGAGGCCATTAGTTAATCTTGGTGCACCCATTAGTTAGAGAGCAATGAGTAAGAAAACCCTTTATTTAGTTAATAGAACATTCCTTAATTAAACCCCTTCCTAAAATAAACCTTCATAACTCATTATGAGGGCTTACTAGGCATTTTAGATTGTATTAGGGTTGGAAAATAGTGGCTACTCATATACCCTATCAAACCCCTCTTTGAATTTATTTATTAGCCTCCACAAACACTAATTTGCCTCCTCTCCATTTTCTCTCCATTTGAGAAGAAGAACCAAACTCCACCATTACCAAATTCATTCCCAACACATTTCTAGTGTCATTTCAAGGAGGCTAGAGCTTGGATTAGCAAAGAGAAAGCATTGGAGCAAGAGAAGATTGAAGGAGGTATCCATTCTTAAAGGTTGTGTCCCTTTATGTCCATTTTGGCTTTGTATTAGGAATCTATCTTCTAATAGGTAAAATATGAATTTAAACCATTGTAATTGATTCTAATTAGTTTAATTAATCATCTAGAAACCACCCATGCATTAGACTACACATGGGGAGAAGCTTGGGCTTCATTGGATCCAATTGGAGGCTTTTACATAGGTTTTTATGTCATTTTGGAGGAATTCTGAAAATGTTGCACCAAGTGCTTGTCATTAGGTTTGTTAGGTCTAATTAGTGTAGATTGGGTAGTGTGTATCTATTTTGGGTCCATAAATGGATACGTGTAGGTTGTGTCATGATACAGTAAGACACATGACCAATTTGGGGGGTTTTGGACTCCTACACACATGGTGCACATGCCCTATTTTATATGACACTTGACACTGGCCTTTCTATGTCCTAATTATGTTCTAGTATATATATTAGACTTGCCTATGAAATTGGGTAGGATTCAGACATGGTTTGATAGAGTATCTTGGGCGTATCGCTAGCTTGTGCACTAAGTGTTTGATACGTGTCCCCAAAAGGATTTTCGTGTCCTTTTTGAGTTGAGATTTGGGGTACGTATCCTAATTAGGATACGTCCTGGTATCTCATGATACGCACGGTTAGATTTGTGTGTGTGTGTGTATCTATCTCCATGTGTGTGTGTGTGTATATATATAATACACGCCAACATGTGTGTATCACAAAGTACACACACACTACTACATATATATATATATATATATATATATATATATATATATATATATATTTTTTTTTTATATATATATATATATATATATATATATATATATATATATATATATATACAATACACGCCAACATGTGTGTATCACAAAGTACTTTGTGATACACACATGTTGGCGTGTATTGTATATATATATATATATATATATATTTTTTTATATATATATATATATATATATATATATATATATATATATATGATACATACATATATAAAAAAAAATGTATGTATCATATATATATATATATATATATATATATATATATATATATATATATATATATATATATATATATATATATGTGTGTGTGTATATATATATATATATATATATATATATATATATATATATATATATAGTAGTGTATATGTAACATATATATAGTAGTGTGTGTACTTTGTGATACACACATGTTGGTGTGTGTTGTCAGTCTTGTAAAAGGAAGATCATGTGTAATCATATGCGTGTGTCTTGGGTGTATAGGAATATGTGTGTATTCATATGGGGATATCTCTATATACTTATAGCTATATGTATGTATCTAGACATATACATGTGAGTAGGTAGAGGGATTAGATTTAGGAATAAGGGCATTAGATTTATGCTGCCAAGTAGCAGCAATACTAGGAAGCTTGCAGGGGCCTGTACCTGCAGGAAGATCGGGAGGGTAGGCATTGTGCCTATGGGGGGTATATGCATTTACCTATGTATGTGTTGTATAGAGAGTAGGTAAACATATATGTGAGTGTGCTATCAGAGATGTGTAGGTGTACCTATAGGACTAAGGGGATTTGTGTGTTAATGTATTGTATGTAGGGATGGCAGTGTGTGCACTGTTGGAGTTGTGTGTATTCATGTGTGTGTGTGTGTGTGTGTGTGTGTAAGAGAGATAGAGAGTGGTAGGTGAAGGAGGGACACGCATATGCGGATATGAGGGGAAAATTAGATGTGTGTGCACAGGGTGAAATAAGAAGCAGTGACAACAGTATTAGGTACTGCATTTCAGTGGCTAATAGCAGACGGGCCTTTGGGAGAACTTTTGCTCTGCTTGCACCAATCAAGGGCTTCACACTTAAGGATGGGGGAAAAAATCCTGTGCAGGGTGTAGTATAGGAAAGTGCAGGAATTAGGGGCTTTAAGGGCGGCCACAGGGACTGCAGGTTAGAGGAAAAGGAGTGAACAGATGCATAGGTTTGGGGCAGCCTTTGGGGACTGCAATAGAGAGGAAGGGCAAGGTTCAGTTTTGTGCACTTGTGCACTTGAGAGGTTTGGCTTGTGGTCAGTGTACAGGGACAGGTAAATAGGATGTGGAGTGTGTGTATTTAGGTATTCCATATTTAGGTCCTCGAGACACCATATCAGACGTTGTTGATACTTCACATCGGATCTCAGACGAGTACATTCTCTAATAGTTTTATTTATCTGATGACTACTATGATACATGTACTAGTGATATTATACTTGATTCTTCGACATGATGGTGCACGTACTGGTTCTTATTGGATCCTCAATTATGAGATGCTACCTTCATATTGGATATTGTTCATCGTATTAATATTTAAACATTTTTTATTATGAGGATATTAGATATTGTTCGTCGTATTCATATTAGATATTGTTTTGTGATTCATATATTGTAAGGTGTCATGGTTGGATCCATTGTACTAGTCGGGCTGGGAAAATGTTATTTAGATATTTGATCATATCCTAGACGTTGTGATATTGTAGACATTGTAAGTGCTAATCATACTTATTAGATATTGTGCAAGTTCCCTGGCCGATCACATATCTAAACTAGTATTTCAAGACACATAAATAGTTGTAGTTAGTTTCCATTTCAGTTTATATCCTGTTTATTGCCACTTGTACTTGCCTACTTATTATTCATTATCTGTCATCGACACGTATCAGTTTACCTTCTTATCACGTATTGTATTTACTATTACAATTTTATAGTCTTTATCATGATTATCAGAACTGCTGTCAGAGTTGTGCTCGTTCTAATCCTGAATGGATAATATTTTTTAGGGATCAATCCGGCGGATTGGTGTCCTAGCTATTGTGGAACCCAGGAGGATGTAGAAGCAGAGTTGACCGCTGTAGCTCAGGAGTAGATTTGTGACTGTCGGGAGGTCTAGCCGGACAATCTAGTTATATTTGTTTTCTTATGAGTATTATAGTACCGGATTTGTCTCCGGTAACTATTGATCTCTTGGAAAGTTATTTTGGACTTAGTTTTGTTGTTGTCTAGACTTATCTAGAACTTGTGACTTTGGATTTTGGATTATCATCTCTTATTATTCTATCGTGCTATATTATGTCGTGCTTTTAGATTTTGAGATTGAGTATTGTCATTATCAAATATCATTGTTTCTTCTTTGGAATTAGATATCTGTTTGAGGTGGTAGCTGCAGTGATTGTCGAGACAGCTGACTATGCCGATGCTGTAGTGTAGGCTGGGCATGCCTTAAGCACCCGTATCCGAACATACGAGTGCGGGTCGTGACATCATCAATCAGCTGTCTGCGATGAAGTGATGATTGACGATGACCTTTAGGCCTTTCTGCTTTTGTCACTCCCATTCTCGATATATAAATTTCTTTGTAGTATTCTTATATTGTCTTGATACAATATCTTGCACGAGTTATTTGTACCCGTATCCATTATTAGAATTTATGTTTCTTGATGAATATATTATTATTGGCTTTTTTTGTGATTATTCTCACACATGATCAGGCTTGGAGTAGTATCTCGTCTTGGATCTTATCTGGTTGTAGATGTACTTTACTATTTTGATGATGGAATGTTGGTCTATGCTATGACACATGTTTAATTATGTATCATAGTCATTTAGAGTCCCGATTAGAATATTTGATTAATTGACTTAGGCAACTATATTTTGATTATGGTTTTGTAATAATATAATAATATATGAGACAACTATAGACTTGTAGAATACCTATTGGCATTTCCATAGGTCAGTATTAGGGCCTGTGCATAGAGCATAATACCCAAAAATTCTCAAAAATAGAGAATTTAGTATCAGACCAAAAAATCTGACAAAATTTCGTAGAATAGCATCGGATTTTCCAACTAGTCACGGACTGCTTAGTTAGCCCAACTTTTGGGGACTTTCTTTTACCTATTGGTCCTTTGGTTTTGTTTGGATTGTTGAGATTTTAAAAGAGAGCCACCGATTGATGACTTGGCGAGATTAATGGCCAAGAATCAATCCCTATTCATATAAAATAGATCAACTTTTCTCTTTATTCTTCTCTTTTCACTCTCTTCTTCATTTCTCTCAATTCTCTTCTCCCTTAAGCTTGGACCCTCAACCCTAGGAGCTAGATTTTAGAACCAAGGGTATGATTTCTGAATCACCCTTGGAGGAGGAGTTGAAGACTAGACTTGGATAGCTAAACCTAAGACAAGTACATCTTGCTAGAGTAATAGAACTTATATTTACTTTCCATTTTTGTTTTTCTTCTTTGATACATTTTTAGATCTCTTTAATATATATCATTTACTATCTTCTTTTCCTCTTTCAATTACATTTGAGTTTTGTTGAGTTATTGGCTTGGAATATGGATATACAGTAGATCAAGGATTTGATTTAGAATTTTTGGTGTGTTGATGAAGAATTTGAAATACTTATGTTTTCTTTAGTGGATCTAGCCTAGAATGACATTGTGTTGTATGAGTAGTATTAGAAATTGTTGAAAGAGGTTGGCTTAAGATTAAACCCAAAAGTTTAATTTTGGGGGTTTTCTGTGGAGTTTCAGAATATCTAACGAAATTTTGTGAAATACCGTCGAATCATCCGAATGACCATATAAAAGACTTGCTGTGACCGAACGGATGACCTGACAGAATTTTGTAAACACTGTCAAATCTTCCAAATGATCGTAGGAAAATTTGTTGTGACAAAACGGATTATTCGACGAATTTTTGCAAGATACGGTTGAATCTTCTGAATGGTGTCCCCATGTATAGTTTAGGTAGTTTTATAAAATCGATGACTTCCACACTTTCTCCTATGATGTTTAAGGCCCTATATCATGGTTTAAGAACAATATTGGAGGATGCCTAGGCCTTATATAAGGCAAAAGTGAGTTGAGGACTTATGTTGTTCCAAATTTCTCATAGAATGATTGTTGCTTGATGGGATTGGATGATAGAGTTATATACCCTATTGGTACACTTGATAGACTATTGTAGTAGAGGCATAACTATATCATGACTTGGCTACTTGTAGCGATGCTAATACTTTCTGATTTTGTACCAAGTATGATATCCTGATGTCACGACTGCTCCCGGATAACCGAGTATGAATTTATGTGCAAACGCAGCATACGTCGCGGAATCAGCGACAGCGTGCTGTTTATAAGATTAACAATCTAATCAATCACAGAAAATTTAAGAAGAATAACATGAAAAATGATACTCAAAATCATAAGCCAAATATCAAATGTAGCATAGGATTGCAAATAGTTTGATCCGTATTATGTAAAACACAAAACAACAACTTTCCTCATACACCCTCATGACTCATATACAACACATACAACACAATGTATTCAAACACAAAACACCCATGCCTCCCTACCACACACCAAACACCCATAAACCCTAACACCTAATACCCACTCTCCTTTCGGGCACAACCCAATAGCACCCCCACTCCTCTCATGCATCCCATAGCTGACCCCTACTCCCCATATTCCTTCTTGCTTAATCTCTTTTCTAAAACTTAGGGAGCACCCCATCTCCCCTCACTCCACCCCCTTCTTCTTCTTCTTCTTCTTCTTCTTCTTCTTCACTATTCTGCTTCCTCCATTTTTTCTTTTCTTCTCCTTACAGCCAAGTTGCTGCAACTGTTGTCGGTACTGTCCCTGCTACCATAGTTCTATAGCTATTATAGTTGTTGTATTATACTGCTATTAGTATTGCGAATGTTGATGTTGCTGCTGCAGCACCTGCTTCTCTTTCCCTACGAACATAAGCAATTGTTGTATTGCATTGCTACTCTTTCATTGATGCTGCTTTTCTCTAGCCCGATCGATATCAGTGCCGTGTCTTAGCGTGCTGCTACGATAGCAGTGCATGTGCGTGTGACACCATACAAGCGTGCAGTCCAATGCCTCCCCCACGTGTGACCTCGATCGAGAGACCGCTAACAGCATTGGTGCATCTCCGTGCATGCCCCCTTCGACGTGTCATCGTCCTCTCCAGCGATTACTGTAGGCAATTTTAGTATTTCTAAAAATCTTGTATTGACAAGCGAAAAGAATCAGCAAATTTTCCCCGAGTTTGAAGGTCTGGTACTCCCTCATCACCATTAAAACTTTAATTTACTTGAATCTATAGAAATTAGGTTATATGGTCTTTCTTCTCAACAAATGTTAGGGTAGTCGATGGTTCGAAGGATCGTCTTCCCTCTCGAAGATCGGTCATTGTAGTGATAGTTTCCCTATTACAGAAAACTGGTTTAAACACGCAACTTTACACATGTTTTCTAGGCAATCCAACCATTGGATCATCGAACTGCTAATTCCAACGCAATCTTGGTATATAGCTCTACCCAACCCTCATATTTCAACTGTTAATTATATCATTTGTTAGATCAAAACTAGTTACCGAGTTGCTTGATTAAACGGTATTAATTTTTGACAATTTTATGGAGCCAACTTCATAGATTTGTTTCTCCCTCATCATAGTTCCATTCAATGAGCTATCAGTTCCTATGCACATCAGGTATAAGCACCTTGTTATAAAAATTTCATTCCATTATTATGTCGTTTGTTTGATAGAATTTGACACCAATGTTGGTCGCTCAAATTCATAATTTTTCTATTATAAAATCCAAAATTTGAACACGGGAGTTCAGATTTCAAATCTGACACCATTGGACTCACAGCATTATGCTGGTCCTGTGACTCAAGTTTGGTTGGATTCTGAGACCATTAATCTGATTGCCAGTTCGCGAGACCTACGATATGATTCAACTAGCGATTTTGAGATTGGCTCATCGAAATCCAATTTTGAATTAACTTGAGTTGGTTTCGTCATTCTGGTCTCATAGATATATAGTAAGTTGAATTTTAGACAATTTTGTTTGGCATATTTTTTGGTACAAAGTTGGCCCAACAACGGACCGCGTTTTGACCCGAAACTGCCATTTTTGCCCTTGTATCCAAATTGGACTTATGGATATGGTACTTTAGCTTTCTCATCCATTCTGAGAATGTAAATGATATTCATTTCATCATTCGAAGACATTTGTGTCAATTTTATATTCTTCTGCTATCTTTGATTTGGCGTATACATAGTCCGAACGTCGTTAACTCACCATACGAATTCCAGAAAAGTCTACCTTAATGTATTTCATAGACCTACTTATGAATCAGTTTATGTTACTTGATCATGATTACCTGTATAGATATAAACTGTGCGTCCAAGCTAGACTTGGGTACGATCGATGGTGTTCGTCGATTTCCTAGATTATTGGGTTTCTATGCATATCGACTTAGCTACTAGTAAACTAACTTATATTGTCGGATATTATCATCTCCATGACCTTGACACACACATGATAATGTATGATATTTATGATAGGACACAGGCCATGGTATCCGACTGATCCTCGATACTTATGGCACGTGCGACATCTAGAAACATAACTGTTATGATTAGTGTTTTAGAGACTCAAGCAGTTACAAACTTGATAGGTTTGTGGACATGACTTTGTCAATATACGCTTTTGGGGGTACATTAGGTTTTCGTATTTCTGATTTTTAGGTATTTAATTTTTTTCTCGTAAAATGATAACATGTTGAATTTCGTATTTTATTTATTGCATTCATGTATTTATGATTTTATTTTGATATATGAGACTACCTTGGACTTGTAGAAGACCTTTTTGGCATTTGCCATAGACCCGTGCTAGGATCGGTGCATATAATGGACAACCCTGAATTTTTTTTGAGTTAGGGGATTTAGACCTTCGACCGGCAATACCGCCGGTATACTACAGTATACCGTTCACGATATTTTTTGATTAATAATATTTTCATGAATAGTGTTTTGGATATTTTCATGAATAGTGTTTAGATATTCTGTGAATAGTATCAATGCATTCTTTTATCCATTGGTTTCTTGTCTCTGAAACATCCTACTATCTATTGGATAATTGGTTTTCTTTTAATGGTTGGGCTTGATTTAGATAGAATCGCGGATCGCGATCCGACGGTCGAAATTAATTCCTATCTTCTATATATACCATTTGATTTTCTCTTTCCTCTCTTTTATTCTCTTCACTCTCTCTCTTTCTCTTCTTTTATTCTCTTCCACATGGGCTATGCATGGGAACCAGCCTTGAGACCTTGGGTGTGGTGTCTAACCCCCCCAAGAGGAGGAGTACAAGCTTAGGCTTGGTTGCTAGAGACTCTAGGCAAGTAAATCTTACTCAAAAGTGATATGACCATGCTTTATTTTTGGTTTTTTTTATAGAAACTAAAGTTCTATTGGTCTTGTATATAGCATTTTTTTATTTTGATAGGTGGTATTAAGTAGATATGAGTTTCAAGATAGTATTTTCGAGTATTTTGAGGTAATCATCTTTCATATTTTAAATTTTGTAAAAACTAATGCTTCCATGTCGTAGGAAATTCATTTTCATGCGATTTTGACTTTTAAAAATAAAAATTTTGATTTAAAATGAAATTTTTATGGCTGAAATAAGTTTTGACATTTTTTTATGTTTTGTCTATTGTTACATAACGGTATACCGACGATATACTACGGTATACCGATTTTATATCCCGAAAACTCTCTATATTTTGGCGAATTACCACCGATATACTACAGTATGCCGCCGGTATACCGATTTTGGCTGATTTGAGCTATTTTTGTCTGTTTTTGCCCCTTTTGCCCCTTTTTGCCTATTTTTGTTATTTTCTTTGATTGAAATAATGTCTTATCATGCTCTAGTATTATTATATAATTAGAAAGAGATTATACATGGTGTTGTTGCCATGGAGTAATTTTAGTTGATTTTTGTGCTTTTAGTTATCTTTATTTCATTCTTGTAATGAAGTAAATTTCTCCTTATTAGAAAAAAAATCTTTAATAGGACATGGCGACCAATTCTCAACAATTTGCCACTTGGCTAGATCTTCCATCTAGGCATGCTAATAAGGTAAATGTTTCTTCTATTGAACAAAAAATTGCTAGTTTAACTTCCCTTGTTCATCAAATGGTTGTAGGTAACAAGAAAACAACAATCTTGTCTGGAGTTGTTTAGTAGTCAAGGTTAAATAGGCCGCTTATTTCTAATTAACTATGGATAAAGGAGTTAGAAAAATAATTCCAACGATGAATATTCATAATACATATTAATATATGTTTGAATCTATGATTAGTTTGAAGATTCCGATGGTAGACGTTGACTTAGACCAATATTTGTTATTTTGATTTCTTTCGATATTCTACTTGTTGTTCTTAATTGGCTTTTGTTATATTCAACCCTCCCTTTCATTATTCACATAACACAAAGCTAAGTTAATTAATCTCCATGGAAATGATCCTTATTCATTCTATTACATTTCCAAGAGTATAGGTTTTATTTTTCGTGCCTACGACAGCACACCAAATTTTGATGGTGTTACTGCTAAGAGGCTTAACATTAAACCTTTACTCTTAAAATTATATATAGTAGTGAGAATAAGGATCGTTTCCATGGAGAGTAATTAGTTTAGTTTTGTGCTATTTGAATAATGAAAGTGGGAATTGAATATAATAGCCAATTAAGGAAAGCAAGTAGAATATCAAAATAACAAATGTTGGTCTATGTCAACGTCTACCATCGGAATCTTGAAACTGGCCTTAAATGCAAACATATATTGATATGTATTATGAATATTCATCGTTGGAATTATTTCTCTACCTCCTTTAGCCACAGTTAATTAGAAACAAGTGACCTAATTAACCTTAAGTACTAAACAACCACGACAATCGCTAAAGGTTTAATCTAGTAGCATGTTTACATCAATGAGATCGATGAAGCAAAATAACACAAGCACATGCGATTGCATTTAATTTAGTTGAATATTTTTCTCCTAAGATTTAATAATACAAAGCAGTAACTTATTAAATCTTAGTTACTTCAAAAATATAGTGATCGAACAATTCTGGATTCGGTATCTAATTTAGCGTTAAATTATCAAGAATAATAAACTAGTATGCATCCTAGTAATTAAACTATACAATCATGAGAATATGCATAAGAAAACATTCGATACTCAAAGCATAAATCAAACATATGAACACAAAATAGATCTCACAATTCTTATTGGTTTTGAGGCTTCTGTTTCCTTCAACCAATAAGACTTTGGCCACACATGTTCATGTGACTTCACAAGAGAGGTAGGAGAAGGAGGAGAAGAGTAGTGTGTTGTGGTTCCTTTTTCTTATGATTTCTATCCCTTTTATACACTCTAAATTGGTTGTTTGAAGTCCACAATATCTCCCCACAAATCCTCTAAGAGTTACAACCTCTCAAACAATAAAACAAAGTCATAAAACTAGTAGGACAATAGTTATTTTAGCTCCTATTTTTGTTCACAACATTGTTGACTCAACTTCAAGCCCGATTTCGTCCAAGATGCTGACCGAATCTCGAAAAACTTAAAATACCAAAGTTGTAGATCTTTGTCTTAAATTTCCAAATATTTTTGAGTCAGTACAATAGCATTTTGTATGAAAGAGTTATGCCCATTTTTTAAAAGGTTCCAAAACTGTCTAAAATTGCTATTTAGCTATATTTTGCATTTAGTGTCTCCAATTGCATCCTGGATCAAAATATAAGAATAATGAGTACCTTTAAACATCAAATGAGCATAACAAAGTAATTATTAAGGAATATAAATATGACATTTATGTTCCTATCAGTATACCTCATATACATAGCACATACTAATGTTCGTATATTATTCTATGTCCAAATTCTAGATAGTGGCGCGTAGCACCGCACTCATGTATTGCTTTTCTTATTGATTTTTAGATTCAGATTTGAGTGCATGTTCTTTATTGACATCGTAGATATCTTATTAAATGTTTAATCTATTGCATCTTGGCACTAGACAATCAAGTATGAGTATTGTCTCGTGTATCGTGTGTTGTGAGTACGAAAATGTTCGCAATTGATAACTTGCGAATTACTCGTTTATAGCATATGCCATTTTAGAAAATTCTTGAGTGCCAACGACTTAAGATTTTGAAGCAAATATGATAAGGTAAATGACTAGTAGATTCGAGTAGATGATTGTAGGAGAAAATTTGCACTACCAACACCAGGCACCAAGGGCCCTATAAGGCATGGCTCAACCCTCATAGGCAAGGGCTCCATGACCTACCAAGTCTACACATTTTGATACATGATCGAGTCATACGTCGTGCCGGGTTGCGACATTGTCAGTTATATGTTTTCTTTTACAAGTATATGTTATCATTGTTTATGTTATAAGTGTATAACACGTTTCATCTACCAGCAGTCTTATTGGGCAATAGATGCACAAGTTACTCGTACCCCTGGACATCCGAATATCTGCAGTTAGGTAGTTGCGAAGATCCTTAACTTGCATTCTAGTAATTAGGTTTGTGTTAACCCTAATTAGTTAAGGATAGCAAGCCGTAGGCATTGAGTAGTCGTGCACTTTTGGTTGTGCATTACTTTATGTGTTCTTTGTGTTGGCGAGTGGCCAGAGACTAAGTTCTGCTCGAAAAAAGATCTGCAACTCCGGTCCTTGTTTGGTTTAAGGGTTATGCTCCAACTTCGAGTAGTTTCTAAGCTCATTTATTGTTCATTGGATTATTCTTCCCTATATCTATATTATTCAGTATTTCCATTCAGTCATTTTATTCTTGAGATACGTGCATTGGTACTGCACTAGTCTCGACCCACATTTATTTTCTTATGCCTTATGTTGTTGTGTTGTTGGGATTTGTCGTTGACCTCGAGCTTTCCATTTGGTATTTGATATTTGGGGTTCTGACTCCACTGGTTTTGCATGGCCAGGTTCCATCGTTGATCTCGAGAATATACTGTCTTCTTTTTCTGATTATTCGTACTCAGAGGACTGACACTAATTAGCAAGTGAGTTACCTTTATCTTCTACTTTATATTGTACTTTAATTTTGTGGTGTATTAGCAAAGGACGTGTGTTAGTCCTTGTATCTGGGTTTTGTTTCCTCCATCTCTGGATGACATGGATGTATATGCTGGATCGTGACTAGTTGCTTATTTAGGTACCTTTTGTTTATTTAGTTCATGTATCTTTTTATTATGTAAGCTCTCACGATTATGTATGCATTTGTGTTTGGGACCCCTTACCCATCTCTTATGTAATTTACTCTTTATTGCTTCTTGTGTTGATTGGATTGAGATAGAACTTGTATGACCATAGGAGTCATTAGTGGCTTGCTAGAGTCCACCCACTTGTCTTATAGACAACCGGGACTTATCTTTGGGGTATTGGCGTACTCTGATATACGTAGCTGGCTTTATTTCGCCCCCGCTCTCTAGTATTCTGGTTCTAGGGCATGACAAGATTTTAGTGATGGCACATGCAAGTCCATTTTTAAACTTGTGGGGGATTCATCTTATTATAATCTCAATCCTATATTTGTCTTCATTTGAACTCACCTTGCTTTTCACATCTTCTTGTTTCCCTTGAAATACAAACATGCTTGATATGCCTTTGCTCTATTCTCGTCCCTTATTGATATCATGTATCCTTATCGTTTAGGGAAACCCCACCTTCTTATTTTATTCTTTCGAGTATTTTATTTCTCTGTCTTCTTCCATAGTTCAGGCAGTGGATCAGCATCAGATCCCGCCTCTGTAGATTCAGGTGCCAGTACTATCTTACCATATGTTGGCAACTTAGTTCATTCTACTCCAGTCATTTCAGCCAACTTAGTCAGCTCAGCCATCTCCTTGAGTTCCATCAGTTCAGCCACTACAGATAGATCAATTGGCTATGCTCGAGATGATGAGGGACATTGCCATCTATTCTCCAGCTCCAGCAGTTAGAGCTTCTCGTCAAGTAGTACCATCAACTTCGACGGCGGTATCATTATAGCAGTCCAGGAAATCAGTACAGTCAAGGTGTACCTACTGTAAGAAGCCTGGGCACATCGTATCTCAGTACAAGAGGGCCAATAGTAAGTGTCTTAGGTGTGGCACATCTGATCACATGATAGGGTCTTGCCCACCGTGCATACAAAGGCTTCATTAGTTACCTACTGCCTTTGGTGATTGAGGCCTAGAGAGGACCAGCAGAGTCAGCCCGATCGCATATTCAACATCTCCTTTCGATGCGGTCTTAGCAGTTTCAATGTCATCATCCGGCATAGTTTTTCCAGGTCTAACAGGTCAGGTAGAATAAGCAGCAGATCAGAGCAGCAGCCCCGAGACATGAGCAGAGAGAGTTTGGTATCATAGAGCATATGTTGGCTGAGGACAGTCAGATTGTTGGTAAGCTTCTGAGGTGTTCCTTCAGTCATTTTTATTCTTGGGTTTGGTCGACGACCTTATATTCCATTTATACCCAGAATGCGATGGTCGATTCGACATATTAGGCGAGTAAAGACGAGTTGCTCATCCCATCTTCCATCTACATATCTTATGATATACGATATCCATTATGTATCCCAACTATAAAGGTGCATCCTGGATTAGAATCATGTTTTCGATTGAGTCATTGGTACCGACTTACCTCGAGACTTGACCCTATTCCACTTTGTGAGTTAGCATAGGCCAGCGAGGATGGATCCCTACTCAACTGACTCAGGGGTATATTATTCCATATTCCTCCTAGTTCTCTTCTTTTCATGTATTACATATGTATGTATTTATTATTTTCTATATTTATTTAAATTTAGCATTTTAATATCACTTGTACACGAGATGTTTTTTTGATGAGTTATGGTTGTTTAGAGATTGTTCTAGCATGCGTATCTTAGCCGACTTGCTTTAGTGAAATTTCGAGGACAAATTTTTTCTAAGGAGGGTAGGGTGTTGTCACGCCCAAAACCAAAATACTGGAAATCAGGGACGGACTAGGCTAGCTACGTATAATAGAGTACACCAGTTCCCTGAGATATAGTAAAAGCTGTCAAGAAATGAGGGTTACTACTCCAATCCAACAGTCAATCCTAGGTCAAACAATCCTATGTATCTCACTCACAGACAAATATACAAAGTACAAGATATATGATCATCAGACATAGAATAATAAAGCGTCCCAAACTATATATATATGGATGATCATGAAGCTAGTAATAGAAAATGAAGACTAGCGAGAGTAATAGTTATATATGATCTGCTCTAGCTATAGTCTAGAGTAATACAAATCTAGTTCAGGCCCGTAGGCTAAATGTCAAGGTCTAAACATGATCTAAAACGTGCTCGGTGGCTAAACGCTACAAAGGAATAATGTATATAACTAGTAGGAGAATGAAATAGAAAACTCACTCAGGTACTCTGGTGCTCCGGGTAGTCACTGTCGAGTGAAAGGTACAGAAGATCCTTCAATTTTGCTACAAGATTTGTCCAAACAAAACCAGTGGAGTCAAACCCGCAATAGCAAGTACCACAAATGAAGCCAAACTATGAACTAAAACCAACAATAACTAACATATCAACATATAGAGACAAAAATAACAAATACAGATCGAGACTCATGTGCTACCAATGCACTTATCTCGAGAATAGAAACAACAATAAGCTAAAAAACATGGGGCATAGAGTAAACAACATGTGATATAATATAAACTGTGGACATGTAAGTAAATGGGAGCAAATAAACATATAAGGTAAACCAGACATGTGAACATGTAAAGTAGCCGATACATGTAATCATGTAAGGTAATTGGGATATGTAAGCATGAAGTAACTGGGACATGTAAGCATGCAAAGCATGGAGATTATGTATAACATGTGAGAATAAAGTAGAAAAACAAATAATAAGATGACTTATAAACAATTCCGTAACCGACTTACAACCCGTAAACCAAACAAGGACCGAGGTTGCAACCATTCTTATGAACAGAACTTAGTCTCTAATTATTTGCTAGAATACGTAAAGAAAAGATAAGAGCTAGACAAGATAAGAAAAGACAGGATTGGACTCCATCTATTAATCACGGTCAAGCAATATGTACGGCTTGATATTGTAGAAGCATGGAATTCATGTGCCATAAAACAAAGTTTATTACCATGCGCTACAAACAGTATGTGCCAGATGCTACAGTCATGACCGGTGCATCATAAAAAACCAACAGATAAAAGTGCATGTAAAGAAGATTCTTTATTGATTACAACATTGAAAAATCTATTACTTAGACTTTTTATTGATATTTGTGATTACATGGAAAATCTGCTATAAACAGCATACTCTAAACTCTAGGCTCATCACTTTCTCATCACAAATGAATCATTTCCTCATCACGAGCGAATCACTTCCTCGTCAGAGGCGCATCACTTCCTCGTTTTAGCACAGGCGCATCCCTACACGAAACAGTTATTGAGCAGAACTTGGTTTGACAATTAAACCAAACCTGGTAATCAACATCTTGCTACTCGATGTTGTCTTGGGGAAGAACGTTGCCATTAAGGTGCACGAGCATGAATTGCTTTGTCCATAGCTAACTTTGCACGTCCCAGTTCTATAATGGAGTGCTTCATAAAAAATGAAGCTTTTTTGAATGAGGATATCTACAAACAACTATTGACTGAATTGCCAAAGAGGAGGATCAATTGAGTTCATTCTCGGCATGAAGTCTTGTGGAATGAGAATGAACAAACTATTTTCTCTATAAGCACATCTATTTATAGGCAAAAGAATGGTCAAGCCCATGTGCTAAGTGGCAGCCTCCCAGAGATTAATGCGATGAATCTAGCATTAATGACAATGAATCTGCCATCTCGATTTCAACCAAGTCAAATTCATTAATTTGAGCCCAAAAACGATCGAAGAGGTTGACCGAAAATGATGTGCCCTACAGTTGAAGCACCCCACAGTTGATGTGCCCCATGGTGTATGTGCCCCACAACGATGCGCTTACTTAGGGTCCTCCCCTATCAAGCATTTAATGCTAAGTGTCAGATGTCAGCAACATGCAACTCGAAAATAGTACATACGACAATTTTTACAGAAAATGAAGACTCGCTTACGTCAGCACACATTGACATAATTATTACTCGTTTGTCGGTTACAACTGTGTTCTGCCATGTGGTTGATCCGAGCAAACTTTGCATGTGCCTTTAAAGCCATGTTCCCATACTTGTTATGTGCCTTCAGAATCCATACACCAAGCCTTCTCATGCGCCAAATCTCCCAGTTGTATCAAATCTATTATCTTTGAAATAGACCGAGATCTTTGAGCAATGTACACGTGCCATGTGTCATTGACTCAGTTATGCTCATGAATGGGTGCCAACCACCCAAGATCTCAGCAATAAATAAATGAAATAATTTGATTGGCACCCCACTTGATTGGTCGATTTATGCAGTGCACCCCACATTGTTTGCATATTGTATAAGTTATCATACTTTGGACAGAAAACGTCCAAAACTAACAGGAGTAGAGACGAACCCAATTTATGTGACTTAAATATCCCTATCCGTTGCATATTTTTAAGTGAAGGAAAAATAGATTGTTCTATCCGTAAACTACCCCTTCCTTCTTCTCTATACAACACGCACGCAAGTTCCTATCCCTAATCCTGAAATCCTCACAGCACAGCACAACTTCGACCGAGCTCCTATGGCCGCCTATTCAGCAGAGAGTAGGGTAAGTCTTTCCAGTCTCTCTTCTACTCTCTTTCTTTCTCTCGTAGATTGTTAGATTGGTTGGAAATTTTCTTATGTAATTTCTGTAATGGTTTGTTTAGGAGAAATGTCAAATATGCTCGAAGAACACCCATATTGCAGATGAATGTTACTATTTGAGCTCAGCTTGCAAGATTGTAAACTGTAAGGGGATTCGGTACCTCTCGAAGTCAAATACGAAGGCCAATCCTGGAAGAAAATTTCTGAAGTGCCCCCTCTGCTTGGATTTTGAATGGCTGGATGTTGCAATTTATGAAGGCGAGCACGAAAGTTCATCATCAAAAATTTGTAGTGAAGGGTGTTTCACGTGTGGTGACTTAGGTCATTGGAAGCAACAATGCACTTGGGCGAAAGCCATTTGCCCTAAACCTAATTGTGGAGGAAAGAGAGATGTCATGGTGTCAAAAAGGAGCCATAGCTATGGAAGACGATTCTTACAATGTCGGAAATGCAACAACGCATTCCAATGGTTAAATGAGGCTTCTGAACATGCTGACAACCGGTCTGAGTTGGAAATTCCTGTTCAAATTGTAGTGAACACAACTTTAGAAAAGTTGTGTAAGACATTCGGGAAAGACTTGACTATGTAAACCTCAAATTATCTGAAATGATTGCATTCAAATGCAAGAAAGTTTCTTGACTTGGCAATATAAGAAAGACTTGGCTTTGCTTGGCTATGTATGAAAGTTTCCTAAATTGAATTCCATATTTAACATTGTATTATGATGCATTCCAGATTTAACAAAATCAGAGAATGATGTATTCCAGATTTGTATTATGATGTATTCCAGATTTGCCTATCATTCTTAATTCAAGATTTGTCTATCATTCTTGTAACAGGTAATGTAACAGATTTGCCTATACAGAGAATGTAACATACAAAGAATGTAACAAAAACATACAAAATAGAGAACAAAAATAGATTTGCCAATACAGTTTTGTAACATACAAAAAATATAACAAAATAATGTAACAGATTTGCCAATACAGATTTGCCTATCATTCTTGATTCCAGATATGCCTATCATTCTTGCATTCCATATTTGCCTTAATAAGAATATAACATACTAAAACAGAGAAGAAACAAGTAGAGAGAACCCCATGTTGCTTCACATTACAGGTAATGTAACAAAAACAGAGAATGTAACAAAAACAGATTATGATTAGATATGATTCTTCATATTACAAGTAGAGAGAACCCAATGTTGCTTCACATTCAATCCAGATATACAAAATAGACAAGGAACATTCTTAAACAAGTAGAGAGAGAACCCCAGTATTTCCATATACAAAATGAGAGAACCCCATGTTCCTAAACCAAGTTGTCATTTTTAGTACAAAAAGTAGGGACATTCAAAATGAGATCTCCTCCTAAGAGAGAACCCCAGTATTTCCATATACAAAATGAGAGACTTTTGGACATTCAAACATTAAACTTCAAACTTCAGGATCTCCTGATGTAACCATAGCAGCCTTCCTTGGCCTTGGCCCCCTTGAAACATTTGGCCTCTTGTAGACAGTGTTCCTTATCCTTGGTTGTCTAGGGGACCTTGATGGCCTAGGTGCCCTTAGCTTTTTTGTGTTTCCTCCAACTGGTCCTCCTTGGCACCCTTTAGTATTATGATCAGCAGGTAACTTGCACCTCCCATAAATCCTCCGTTTCTTGGCAGCTCTTGGCATCTCATCATCCTTCAACCTCCTTACCCCTCTTGATTTTCTAGGTTGTCTATGTCTACCAGGTGGACCAACCTCATATGCTGGCTGAAAGAGGACACATAGTATAGGTATTAGATAGTGTAGAGTAGGGACTTGTAAGTATAGCCAGTGAACTAGTGAAGTAGTGAGTATAACACAAGTATAGCTAGGGACATGTAAGTATGTGTACTTGATCCCACACGCTTTATTCTGGTAAAGGTATAATATTTTTGTCATAAGCCTTCTTGTAGGTACTGGCATAATAGTAGGGACTTGTGAAGCTATACCAAGACAAATATTGTTAACACAATAAAAAAAGATAGAAAAAATAGGACTGAACATATACAAGAAAAAGTAGGACTGAACATATACAAGATAGAAAAAATAGGACTGAACATATACTCACATTTGCCATTGGGTCTGCTAGGTAATAAGGAAGCTACATCATGAACACATGGGATCCTTGTTATATCCCATACACAACAGTCACATGTTCTTGCATTAATATCTACAGTCCATCTGTTGTCAATTGAGAACACACTAGTGACACAAAATAGCCCCTCATCAGCCCCATTCACAAGATATCTATTCACTTGCTTTATCCTTTGCTTAATGACCTTCTTAGCTCTTGGAGTCAAGTCAAAGTCATCCCACACTTTTGAAGTCATTTTTCTATCATATATAAACTTCATCACCATTATATGAAACATTTCCACAAGCATAGTGATGGGTTTACCTCTTATTTCACTTATCCAATTGTTAAAGCTTTCTGAGAAGTTATTTGTTATGTGTTCACACTTTGTTGTTCTATCAAAATGTGCTCTATACCACCTATTAGTTGAAGAAATATGTTAGTCACTAGGTACAAATATAAACAAGAGATACATGCATATAAAGTATAAAAACAAGATACATAAACAAGAGATACCTGTTGGTGTTCTCTGCCATCAAATACTGGTGACCAATAGGACATTGTTGTTCAATTGCTTTCATCCTTTTATCTTGATCTACATTTCTGTATGCTCTTGCTGCCCTCCATGTCAGATGCTTCATCTGCTTGCTACTATTGACATGGACTTTGAAGTTTTTGTAAAAATGCCTAAAGCAAAATCTGTGGGGTGTCCTTTGAACTCAGTGTCTACAGCTATTCCTAGCCCTTTCTGCCTATCAGATATGAAAGTAATTGTTCCAGGATTTTGTAGCAACTTATCCTTAATCAAAGTAAGGAAATGGCCCCATGTTGCTTCATACACAGATGTGCATATGTAGATGGCAAGTACAAATAAGCCATTATTGCCATCTAAAGCTGTTGCTGATAAACACAACCCCCATACTTTCCTTTCAAATGACAGCCATCCAATCCAACTAATGGTCTGCAACCATTTATGTATCCAGACCAACAAGCTTCATAACCTATACAACAATACCTAAACTCAGATGTTCCTTGTATATTCCCACAAAAAGCTACACTTCCAGTTCCACATTAAAGAGAGATAATGTATATCAGAAAGCTACACTTTAAAGAGAGACAATGTGTATCAGAAAGCTACACATTAGAGAGACAATGTATATTAGAAAGCTACACATTAAAGAGAGACAATGTATATCAGAAAGCTACACATTAAAGAGAGACAAAAAGCTACACTTCATGTTCCATATTCATAACCTATATTAGACTTCCTGTTCCATAATAAATATTAGACTTCCTGTTCCATAATGAATATTAGACTTTCTGTTCCACATTAGACTTCCTAAAAAAAGAGAGACAATGTATATTACAAAATGCTACACTTCCTGTCCTACAAAAAGCTATACTTCCTCAAAAAAGCTCAACTGCATATTAGATAAACTCATAATAAATATTAGACAGTATATTAGAAGGAAAGAGTTATTGGTATCAAACATGGGTTTGTTCTTAGTATTTGTTTTGCAACTTCAGGAGCTTTACTATAGCTTTCTTCATAACCCCCAAACAACTTCTCTTTCACCCTTAGCAATGCCTTGTGGGAATTCCAATATGAGACCTTCACAGTGCACTTGGACCACATCTGCTTCTGTACATCCTTTGCCTTCCATGAAGTGTGGTGTGCTTTGATATCATCTTCCAATACTTCAGCTATGAATTTGCTATTAGCCATTCTGTTCTGTAGATTTGAGGTGTGCCTACAAGTGTGCTCCTCATTCAACTGCCTTAGAGTACAGGTTGTCTTGTCAAAACTTGAAATTCTCACTCTACACATCCATGGGCATGCTTCATCTTGACACCCCCAGATTCTAGTGCCATCATTCTTCACAAACTTAATCTCAAATCTGTTCTTTATGGCGCAAGACCTCAAATGTTTTCTGCACTCCTCAGGAGTTGTCCATTGCTGCCATAGGACTAGGCCACTTACCACTGGAGCTGTGTATTCTCCTCACCCATCTCACCCTCACTGTATAGATCATCAACATCTTGGCCAACTTTTTCACCCCCTTCAGAAGGAGATGACTCACAGCTATGATAGTCATCTGTAGGGTCAATTTTATCAATTGGGAGCCTCTTCTTCTCAGCATACTACCTCTAAAATTCTGTCTCTTCCCCTCACTCTTCTTGGTTGTTCTCTGGAAGGGCAACATACTCCCCCAATAGTCATCTGCATCCTCTGTTGCATAGCCATCTTCTTCATTCTCTGGTACATAAGATTTATCATAATTTGTATCATTATTTTCCACTATTGGTTCATCTCCATACAACTGTGTTTCAGCTTGTGTATCACACTGGGTCTTAGGATGTGAACCAAGTTCCTTATCTCCATAGGACTGTGTCTCAGCTTGTGTATCAAACTGGATCTTAGGATGTGACCTAAGTTCCTCATCTCCATACGGCTGTGTCTCAGCTTGTGTATCAAACTAGCTCTTAGGATGTGACCCAAGTTCCTCATCTCCACAAAACTGTGACCCAGAATGGGTCTTAGGTTTGTGTGCTACTCTCTTCACATTCTTCTTAGATGGTGTGCCTTGCTTAATAGGAAGATTTTTCTCTTCTAAATATAAGTGTAGCTCTTCTTATTGGTCAGGCAGTTGCTTATGGAACATGTCCAACAACCTGCATCAGATAACAGTTCAACTGTTTCCCCATCTTTTATCTGATCAACCCAATAGTACCTATATCTGGCCTCCACATAGTTACTCTAGACTACATAAGGAATATCCAGCAGGGAGATCAAGTCTGGGTCCACTTCATGCACAACTGAAGTACCATATACATGAAATCTAACCATGTACTTCCCGTAACAAATAGTAGTCAATTTGAATCCTAATAATTCCTAACAGAAGAACAAATTAATCCTTTTAACATGTACCATGTACCATGCACAAATAATTTTCAGTTAACTTTCAACATACAGACAACGTATGATTCCCTAAACCCTAAATCCTAATTTCAGCACACAAACAACATATGATTCCCAGTTAATTTCAAACAATGTTACCCTAAAATTTGAAATAAAACAACATATAATATGTAAACACTAAAATTAAAATGAATACCCTGTTTGGCTCGCCATGTAAGCTCATTCTTCCTTCAATTTGGAGATTTCTGAGCAAAATTAAACGAAATCAAAATAAACTTTCATACAAACCAAAATTAATTGATCAAACAAAAGTGTCGTAGACTGTTACCTACATGTTTCTACGAGAAATCCCCCCAATCAGGCTAGACGAGAGGGAGAGGGGGAACTGATGTGACAGAGAAATCTTGATCAAGAGGGGAAGCTATACCAAAATAACAGAAGAATGGAGAAGATAGAGTGTTTTGGCACTTTTTCACATGAGAGGGGTATTTTCGTAAGAAATTCTCCTCTCATAAGGGAACAACAACGAACAGGGGTATTTAAGTCACATAAATTGGGTTCATCTCTACTCCTGTTAGTTTTGGATGTTTTCTGTCCAAAGTAGGATAACTTATACAATATGCAAACAATGTAGGGTGTACCGCATAAATAGACCAATAAAGTGGGGTGACACTCAATTTTTTTTAAATAAATCTTAACAATTTCTACGTGTCAGCTCATCCATAGCCCAACTGTGCAGTTACAACAGATTCTATTCAAGCTTCCCGGGCACCGTGCCCCTGTGCCTAAAAATGTCATATGCATAGCGTTCCTACGTACAAAATTTGCATGCACACATCGCACATGCGCTCATGAATGGATCATTCCAACCCCTATAAATAGAAGGATCATTCCTTCATTTAGATCGTCAACGGAATAAAGAATCAAACCTCTATGAGAAAGTTGTTAGCCCAATGATTATATCATGTTTTTGAATATGGCTAATCAATTAAGTTTAACATAATGATGTCACTAATATTCATGTAATCACTATCATATTGCTACTTAAACTTAGCATTGTCCTAATGTTAGAATTGTCCTACTGTTCTACATCATATGTTTGTATCATAATACATCATACTGCTTTGTTCTTCTAACATGTATTTACAGACATGCAGTAAGCATGATCAAACATGATTAAACCAGGACATATGCAACAGATGGGCCAAAGACGGCGTTATACAAGAAGATTTCTCTGAACCGTATAACGACCTATCTGGGGCCTCGCATCGGGGGTTCTGCTGCCCGATCAGCGGACAGGGGTCGAGGGGGCAGCGCCCCCCGTCAGGAGTTCGGGGGCAAAGTCCCCGAAAGGTATTCAGATTTCCAGATCTGTTTATCTTTGGACGACTACCATCAAGAAAAAAGGCGTCTTCATGTTTGCTCAAATATCAGAAGAAAGGCGTCATCAAAGGGCTATTGGTTTTCCTATTTTATTAATGTATTTTTTATATTTATTGAGTCTAGGAATAGGATGTATACTGCATCGTACTGGCAAGTAGGCTACCAAGAAACATTTTCAAAATACCCTTTTATTTTGAAAACTAGCCCACTTACAAAAAAACCCAAACTACTTCCTATCTGTTTGACCTTTCAAAAAGCCCAAAAACTAATTTGCAAAAACCCTAACAGAACCCTAGCAGAACTCGACCCGAATTCGGCCAGAGTTCGGCCAGAGTTCGGTTAGTGAACGTTGCTTTTTGAACTTGGTCTTCCTGCAGTTACGGATCCTAACGAGATTTTCTCATCGAGTTCTGTCCGAATTCTGCCCGAATTCTGTCAGAATTCTGCCTTTGGAAAAACTATAAATAGAGAAGGATTTCGATCATTTCAATACACTCATTCACTTTCATATCTCTTCTCTATAAGCCTTCTACTTCTTCCAAAGTGTTCTGAGCTTTCATTTTCAAATTCCAAGCCAGTTATAATCCTCTAGTCGATTTGCCAGTACGGTACGGTCTAGAAGTTTTAAGAGCGGTTGTAATCAGAGGCTTGATTGAAGGTACACACTTCACAATTGAAGTTGGTCGAGTACTTCGGATCAAAGCTCGCGTTGTAGAAGTTGCAAAAACTTCGGATGAAAACTTGTGGTGATTTTTCATAGTGGATTCAACTAGAAGCTAGAGTTCTTTCGACTGGACTAGTCCTCACAAGAGGAAAACCAGTATACATCCTTGTGTTTGCGTTTGCTCTCTACTCTCTACTTTTCATTTACATATCTGTGATATATTATCTGTGATCTTGTTACTAATATTTTTAAATAGTTAATTTCCGCTGCCTACTCTATTCACCCCCCCTCTAGAGTATTACGCTTTACAACTCGTTCCTACAATCGGTCCTACAATTGGTATCAGAGCAGGTGCTTATTATATAGAGCAGGTTCTTCTTCTAGAGATATTATTACAGGTACTTCTTATAGAGATATTATTGCTTATACCAATTGCTCCTTCAATTGGTATCCTAGCAAGGACTCTATTATTTGGCTTAACATCCTTGGAGCAGATCCTCATTATCAGAGCGGGTGATACAGGTAAAGCGAGGTAATATTGTAATTATATAACTGTTGTTACATAGATCACTATATCACATATGTCAAGTATGTACTTCACAACTGAAGAGCAATCCACAAATAGACTCCCACTATTTGATGGAACAAACTATAGCTATTGGAAGACACAGATGAGCTTCTACTTGAAGTCTCTAGATTTTGACTTATGGTCAATTGTTGTCACCGGCTACAAGAAGCCTACTATCACTTATATTCTCATATCCTCTATAATCAACAAGCCCTATTATAGTTACACGGAGGAAGAGAAGAAGTTAGCTAGCCTTGATGCAAAAGCTATGCATATCTTTTATTGTGCTGTAGACACAAATGTATTTAATCTTATTAATACTTGCACAACATCTCATAAAATTTGGAAAGTTCTTGAAGCTACTTATGAGTGCAGGTATGAAAGCAATGCTAGCAACTCCAGAGAGAAGGATAGTCTTCATAATGATGCAAATATATGCATGATGGAATTGGGATTTAAGGTACAGCACAATCCCTTATACGAAGAAGAGCTTGTATGTGACAATTACATGAAAATAGACCACATCCAAGAAGATTGTACTATTGCTAGAAAGAAGAGTCACTACGAACAATCAAATGAAGGTAGATTATCGTCTCACAAGTACACTAGCACGAGCATATGGTGTAAAAGCGAAGCAACAGATTCTGAAGAAGAAGAGAGACCTCATCAAGCTGTAAATTTATGCTCAATGGCATTATCTAACGAGGTACAAAATAATTTTTTTCTGAAGAGAGTGAATTTTCTTATGATGATTTATCTGATGCTTTCAGTGATCTGTTAGAAGAACACAAGAAAGTATTAGATAAGTATAAGCAAGCTAGAAAGGATATTCTATCCTATAAGCGTGAGATTGAAAAGCTTACTTGCTTATTGAATGATGCTAGAAATAGTTCTCCTTTTGATAATTCTACTGAGATTTCCACACTAAAATTTAGATTGCATGAGGCACTTGATTGCATTGAGAAAAGTACTCAAGAAAATGCTAAACTTAAGGAGGAACTAGAATCAAAAAAGAAAAAGTATTTTATTGCTTCATGTAGAATTGATGCTCTTTCTGCTAAGTATGATGAGATCTGTGCTAACTCTAAAAAGTTAGAGATTAGACTGGAAAAGCAGGTAGTACAACCTATGACTCAGTCTAACACAAGACACTTAGTACATCACAAAGTCACACACGACAGATCATCTAGAAAGGAAGCAAGCAAGGCTAAAGCTTCACATAACCATGCTTTCTATTACAAGTATCCACGCACATCATGTCATCCTACTGCACGTTCTCATACTGCTGCATATAGCACTATTAATACTTTTTGTCATTATTGTGGTATGAATGGACATATTTCTAATCATTGTCAGATTAGAAAACTTGTTGATATGAACTTGTGCAAATGGGTTCCCAAAGCTAACAAATGTGGATCCAAGTATTGGATACCAAAGTCTTCATCTAATATTGCAGGTGAAGCTTCTCAAATCAATTAGAACCATAGAACATGTTGGTGATTGCAAAGCTACAAAGGTCATCTTCCATGCAATTGCACCAACAGAAGTGTGGTCACTAGAACCACTTCGGTAACATACTTTCTAAATAGTTCTTAATATCTAGCATGTTCTTTTTGATGTCTTGCTATTAGATCTCATTGATATCTCTTAAATTATTTATTGTTTGAATCAATGTGAGATATAATCCTAGCATGACTAGCTGCTTAGCTTAAATGTTTAGTTCACACTATATAGTATTTTATTAGTGTGACACATTTATCTATGTATGCTCTTTATTTTAGTTTTATCCTTGAAGCATGCATACCACTCTAGTCTATAGGAGCTTAATTTTGTTTTGGTTTATGCTTTTGACTCTTCGCCTTTAATATTTTTTGGTCACTTCTTACCGATTTGTCTTTAACATGTCGTATTTACTTTGATCGGTATTTTGTGAGTATGTATGCTTAGCACAAGTCTCCCATTTACTTGAAAAGTATATACATATACTTTTATGTTAACCTTGTGCTTGCATAATATATTCACTATTGATTCTCAAATTTTATTAACTTCTTATGAATCAATTACATCTTTGTCTGACAAAGTTTATTTATGCATATTTTTTTCTTGTGATATTTTTTATGCTTATTAAGGATACATACATAATTCATTTTCATTTATATATTGCTGATATGTTTCTTATATTATATAAATATCTTTATGGGGATATATGAGTTAAGTTCAAGGTCTATATTATATTATTTTTAAAGTAGTTTCAAACTTGTACTTATCTCATACTTAAGCTATTTATTACTTTGAACAAATTTATGTTCTTATCTTTATCAGCTTCTTCCTCAAAGCCTCTTTTAATGATCTATGTTTTTTTTAGCTTTTTGGTTGACATTTTGGATACATGATATTTTTGATATCTTGATCTTGATAAACCATTCTTTGGGTATTTACTTATTTTACTTTTAGGGATTCTGGATTTCGATGATGTTCGATGATACTGCATATATTATTTTGAATCTAAGTTCTTAAGAGTAAAAATCATTTTGGGAACAAGCCGAAAGGGTCCTTCTGTCATACAGGTGTAAATAACCTGAAGCGACACGGTGCACTAGTCTTCGGACTACCGCTAGCTGGGAACCGGCCCCTACAGCTAACCCGAAGTGATCAATACTTTATAGACTTAAGATTTATTAAGGTCTACTTGCAACTATTATCTAGTTCTGGATCCAAGGTGCTGTCAATACATCGACGTATCTAGGTCCTACATTTTGATTTACAAATGTTTTCTATTTTATTGTTACCCAATAATTTTGTAGCACATATGGATAAATGTAATTGATATATCTTATGCTATATGCTACATTGTTCTAAGATTTTTAAGTCCATAGAATATAATTTTTTTTATATATTGCACTAATTCTTCTTAAATTCTCGTTTATTAAAGAAGAGATTTATTTTGGGTACAAGCCAAAAAAGGGTTTGTCTATCACCACGACTACGGTCGAAGCGAAGCGGTACTTAAGTGTTCCCCGGTGAACCTCCGTTAGCTGGGACAGTACCCCTACAACCAACCCCAAGATTGATTAACGCTTTATAAACTAAAGATTTATTGAGATCTAGTTGCAATTGTTATCTGATAGATTTTGGATTTTAGATTTGATGGATAATATTATTTAATGATTTATTTTCATAAAAGGTAGCATATGTTGATCTATCTTGTCGATTGTGAGATTCTATAGCATAGATCAATTTATGTCATCTTTTGACTTATACGATTATTCATCATGCTAATTTGAAATATCTTTTGATTATTTTATTTTTAAAAATTCATTTAATGGATATTTCTTCTTTTGTCTAAAGATGATTGTTTTTCGTATTACTCATTGAATATTATGGTATTGGGATTTCATCTTTAGCTTGTGTAATATTCATAATATTCATGTTTTTGAGCTTTATATTATTATCTTCTTATTCAAGTTACTAACTGCCTATAGCAGTAATTCTTTGCAGGGGAGAAGTCAAGCATATTGAATTTTTCTCTCTCAAAGCGTTTCTGTAACGTCCCAGTCCTAAAATACGTAGGACTAGGAACATAGACATGCCAGCTGTATTCATACGAAGTATACACCAATATATGGAATCCTCGTATGAATACATAAGCTGTAAAATACAGTAAAACCACAACTAATCTCATCCACACAAAATAAATGAATAGAAGATGTCATATATAATGAATTGTCTTGATACAATATCCACTACCAACAAAATAAGGAAAAGTACATAGAAATCAAATGAGTGGCGAGCGAAGCGAAGAAGATCCAAATGCAATCATCCTCGAAGAAATAGCAATAATCACGGCTAGAGCTAGAGCACCTTCGAATGACAATAGCACACACCTGGAGAGATAACCAGGTCCTCAGAGGAACGTAACAAGACACATAATATCATGCCATATAAACTGAATAAATATTGCTCAAATAAATAAGTAAATCGAATTATAACATGTTCCAATACGCATCTACTGAACGAGCGTACCATCCCCCCAACCAAACAAGGACAGGAGATGGTAAACTAATTCACGGTAACGTATCTTCCCATGCTATGAATCCAATATGGTATCCGGACCCCAACAAGGTTCAATACCTTCTCATCGAAGTAGTAAGTCACACCTACAACCAAACAAGGACAAGATGTGACGAACTAATCCGCGACAAGTTATTGTTCCAAGTCACGGTCAAATACAAGTACCCAAACCAAAAGTACTCGTACCTAACGGATAAGGTAGCCTACCATTCTAAGTAAAATATAGTTAACAACAATCCTTCCTGCACATGGGCCCTGGTTGAATAGGATCGGCGTAGTCCCCCTTGGGTACTAGAGGCCCCATCAGTAAGATCATGACGTTCCGCAGAATCGTCAGTGGCAGTCAGTAATCATGGGTCATCAACCCCGTATCTCCAGCGGAGAGTTCGGTCACAAGGGAAAGTGCATTGAAGCCCATACACTAAGGAATCGTCCTCCCCGCCCAATGCCTACTATGTTGTATCCACAATATTAACCTCTATAACCGCTAAGTCAAACTAGCATGCAACCTCTATTAGCGGTTATTTCTATCGCACAGCTTGTATGTACTGGTGGCCAGCCAATCACGCACTTCCGTGTCCTACATGTGACACACAACTTCGTGTTACAACGTGTCAAGGCCAATGAATGCAACACACAAGGTGGTCCCTTAAATCTAGGTTTAATTTGTAAAAATAATACACAGCAGAAAATATAAATGAACAGTAAGTTCTAACAGGTTATGCCATGTATCACAGTTTTTGTATAAGAAAAATAAATAATGCGTGAAATATGAGCTAAAAATAAGTAAACAGCGAATGGCAAGGTGTCTTGCCTGATAGGGCGCCTGGTGTGCTGCGATGATCAAGGTGGCATGAACTGTAACTTTGGTGCGACAACTATACAAGGTGACCACGGGTGGTGACACGGTCGGTTCCATTGGGTCCAGAAGGTTCAAATTAGTTAGGGTGGACATAAGGTACTACGAAATTGGCGAGAGATTAGGATAAAAGGAAATTTAGTCATGGACAAGGATTTATAATCGAAGGAGTTAGAGGAAATAATAATAATACATATACTACTTTAGAAAATAATTATAACACTTGAAATTATATTAGTTTAAATAATTTCTAGGATAATACTTGAAAACCATAAATTGTTTTTAGACTAAAATTCTAACTTTGTAAAAATATGATTTTAGATATATATTTGGAAAATAAAATAAAATAAATAAATAAAATTTATATTCTAAAAATACGTGGATTGATTTAGCCCCATGTTATCCATACAGTTTTTTAAATAATAATAGTCCCAAAACAATGACTATACTAATAATAAGTTTACAATCCCATGTAATAATAATACTGGTAATACAAATAATAAAATAATAATAGTAATAAATAACAATAATAATAATAATAATAATAATAATAATAATAATAATAATAAAGAAGGATATAATAGAAATAATAATAATAATAATAGTAATAATAATAAATTAAAATAATAACGAAAATATCAGTACGGCTCCTCTCTCGAACAGAGAGAGAGAGAGAGAGTCGAATAGAGAGAGAGGTGCTCTCTCGAAAAAGGAAGAGGAGTAGCTCTCTCCAAAATAAGAAAATGAGAAGGAACAGAAGGAGGAGAGAGAGAGGAGAGCGAGGCGGAGGAAGAGAGAGAGGCTGGAGAGGGTGGTCGGGTTCGTCGACGGGCGGCCGAGACTACGGAGGAGGAAGAGGGAAGAAGGGCGGAGTGAGCGGCGGTGGTCCAGCTGACGCGGAGAGGAGGAAAGGAGAGTGTGGAGGGCTCGTTGACGGCTCGACGGAGAAAGGGGATCTGGAGCGGACGGTGGGGTTTGGCGGAGCTGTGAGCCGCGGTGGTGCTCGGCGCTGTGGGAGGCCGGACGGAGCTGTGGGGGAGCTCGGCGGCGCTAGGGTACGGAAAGCGGCGGATCGGGTCGGAGGAGAAGGTGAGCGGAAGTGGGTTTTTCGGCGGAGGAAGCGGAGCGCGACGGTTCGGGTGAAGTCGACAGAGAGGAGGAAGACCGAGCTACGGTCGGCGGAGACTCAGGCGATCGTTCGTCGGAGATCGCGGTCGGCGCAGTCCGACGTGGGGTCGACGTGGGCGGCGCGTTGATGGAGATGAGTCTAAATCTAGGGTTTGTCTTTAATTTTTTTGGGATTTTTCTTGGTGGTTCCTTTTTTTTGGGATATGGCGACGGTCATCGGAATTGGTGGAGGTGGTTGTGGTGTTGGTTTGGCCGGCGGCGGGGAAGTCCGCGACGACGGTGGCGGCAGTATGGGTGGACAGGAGAAGAGGAGGTGGTGGTGTTCTGCTGGAGTGGTCGAGGAGATAGGGTTGGTGGTGGTATTGGTCAGGAGGTGGTGAGGGTGATGACTATGGTCGTGGCGATGGTGGTGGCAGCGGGTGGTGTCGAGGGAACGGGGCTGCCGGCGGCAGTGGCCGCGGGGGTGGTGTTGTCGTGGCCACGGGGCAGGAGTCGGTTAGAATAGGTTTATGGATTAGGTGGTTGTCGTGTCCGGAGTGTCGAACACGGTGGAGGAATACTGGATTTGTGTCCAGGATGGTTGGACGAGAATTAATATTGTATATGTAAAAAGAATACTCTATTAGATAGACACCCGGGGTCGGACCCGAGGCCGTCACGGCTGACACGAGGATGGTTGGAACACCGACACGAGGCACGTACACTTTGTGGAAATTTGTGGAAGAATAATGAAAAGTTGGAGGAGTACCTGCCTATTTATAGGATGTGGGAATTCCCAGTTGGATAAAGTTTAGGAATATTTAAACCCAAAATAGATAATTCATCTATTAATTTAAAACCAATCAAATCCAATCCAAATCCAAATCCAATTAAATCTAATTAAATTCCTTTAGTTTAAAATCAAATCAATAAATCAAATTTTAATTATTTAACTATTTAAATAAATACATAGATTCAAATCAAAATTTAAATCTCCACAATAAATTCAAAATATGCTTTCCAAAAATACTAGTAATATTAATTTCGAAAATTGTATTTTTATTTAAAATAAACTAATAAATATTTATGAGCTATATGTATGCACAAATATTCTTTACATAAATATACTTTCTAATATACCATTTTATGGAAAAATACTTTATAATTATAACTGCATAAATAAAAGGCTTTTCATAATTAAAACCATAAACTTGAAATGATAGTTAGAAATAATTATTACCTATATTATTTTGAAACCATAAAATAAAAAAAAATATTTTTCTAAAAATATGTACGCTCGCATATATTCGCACTCGTCGAGCAAATTCGAAAAAGAAATAAAAGTCGTGTGCGACGTATAATACGACTACGCGACGTGTATTACGAAAATTTTAAATCAGTACTAAATTTAATAAAAATAAAATAGTAGAAATTTAGGGGTTTTACAGTTTCTTTTCTTTAAGCCTCCAGTTATCAGATGGACACTGTGTTAAGGCTTTAAAAGGAAAGAAATTAACTTTGATAAGAAGACCTAATATTTTTTTAATTAGTTTTCTTTTTCTGAAAATATGTCTCTGAATTTTATTTTAAAATTTTATCTATACTATTATTTTGGATATAATCATGTAAAGGTGGAGTAGTTAATTGTTTCAAGTCAATTATCCCCTTGACATGCCATATATCTAGAATACATTTTTTTTGGACATATATCTAGTTATGTTTATTTATTCAGATGGATTTATATATGATTTATGGATTCTGTTATGAAAATTGTTTTCGTGATTCGAATCGCCAGCTTTCAGTCTGAGGACTAAATGGACGCATTCGAACATTTACTAAGACAATTTTTTGTAATAAATTCCACATTTTTGAAAAGTCTTTTTGATTTCTTTTTGATTTATTGAATATGTCCGGTACTCAAATGTTTTTATTAAAGACAACTTTCAAAAATCTTTTACTTACATGAAATGATTTGTGTTATATTTTTTATTGGATATATATTTTGTTTGTTCATCTTTAAGCAGTTATTCATTGGATAATTCTTTTCTTGCCTAAAGATGATATTTGTTTTGAGTTTAGAACTTTATATGGATTTGATCAAAGGAAAGAAAAGATGCATATCTTAGATATCCCTTAGATCTTGTGATTATTTATTTTATCTATTTTATGCATATTAGTTTTGAACTATATACGCATATTTTAAGGGGGAGAAAATTAATTATTTTAATTATTTTATGCCCTTAATATGTGGTATACCTAGTTCACCATGGACATATATTATTTTACTTAAAATATCTTGTTGAGTTGTTCATGATTTTTGGGTTTGTATTAGATGAGATAATATATGATTATTATTATTTTTAATTATCTCATTTTATTCGAGTTTCTAAAAGTTATCTTGCCAAATATATATTTAATTTATTGATAATCCTTTTGAGTTTAAACTGATTTGGCATTTCTTATGGAGATTTTATCTCAAAGTTCATGATTATCTATATTTAGACTGATCATACTTTGCGGGGGAGCATTCAAGTCGACTGAATTTCTCCTTCTCAAGTATTTTGTCTTCATTACCTTCAGGTTTATCTAATGGATATATCATGCTATGATAATTGAATTCAAATGCATGGACTTTGATATTAATTTTGTATAGATTCTAGTATTGGTATTTTTTTCGATTTCTTTTTTCGATGAATGTACTCCTTATTGATGTGATACACTAATTTGTATAGGCAAATTATGAATCATATTTTTTTTGTGATCATTGTTAAAAGTCTCATTATATATATATATATTTTTATATACTAGATCTGCGAAATTCTATTCCTCATGATTTATTTATGACCAATGATTGATTCCTACTATATTGATATTTTTTTGTCTATTTCAAAACACAATATGATGAACAAAATGTGTTTTGAAGTCATTTTTGGATTTATAGTTGGTAAACTATATATTGATTGATTTCAATGTTTTTTAAGTTCAACCAACTATGTTGTGTTTTGATAAGCTTTTCTACTATAGTTATGCAATTTTTTAAACTTGTCGTTACACTGTTCTCCTAATCCTTGATCATGATTATTTGTGCTTTCCTCCTTTATTTATGCTTGAGTTTATTTTAGCACTAATTACGGGGGAGCTTATTTTTTGATCATGTCAAAAGGGGAGAAATAAGTTTAAGTTAGCATACATTATTCTAGTATTATGTGTTTATTAGTGATACATGCATCTATTGCATATATATTAAACTTAAAGGATTTGCCATAATCAAAAAAGGGGAGATTGTTAGCCTAATGATTATATCATATTTTTGAATATGGCTAATCAATTAAGTTTAACATAATGATGTCACTAATATTCATGTAATCACTATCATGTTGCTACTTAAACTTAGCATTATCCTAATGTTAGAATTGTCCTACTGTTCTACATCATATGTTTGTATCATAATGTATCATACTGCTTTGTTCTTCTAACATGTATTAGACATGCAGTAAGCATGATCAAACATGATTAAACCAGGACATATGCAATAGATGGGCCAAAGACGGCGTTATACAAGAAGATTTCTCAGAACCGCCTAACGACCTATCCGGGGCCTCGCATCGGGGGTTCTGCTGCCCGGTCAGCGGACAAGGGTCGAGGGGGCAGCGCCCCCCGTCAGGGGTTCGGGGGCGAAGCCTCCGAAAGGTATTCAGATTTCCAGATTTGTTTATCTTTGGACGACTGCCGTCAAGGAAAAAGGCGTCTTCATGTTTGCTCAAATATCAAAAGAACGACATCATCAAAGGGCTATTGGTTTTCCTATTTTATCAATATATTTTTCATATTTATTGAGTCTAGGAATATGATGTACACTGTATCGTACTGGCAAATAGGCTACCAAGAAACGTTTTCAAAATAACCTTTCATTTTGAAAACTAGCCCACTTACAAAAAATCCCAAACTACTTCCTACCTGTTTGACCTTTCAAAAAGCCCAAAAACTAATTTGCAAAAACCCTAACAGAACCCTAGCAGAACTCGACCCAAATTCGGCCAGAGTTCGGTTAGTGAACGTTGCTTTTTGAACTTGGTCTTCCTGCAGTTACGAATCCCAACGAGATTTTCTCATCGAGTTCTGTCCGAATTTTGCCGAAATTCTGTCAGAATTCTTCCTTTGGAAAAACTATAAATAGAGAAGGATTTCGATCATTTCAATACACTCATTCACTTTCATATCTCTTCTCTATAAGCCTACTACTTCTTCCAAAGTGTTCTGAGCTTTCATTTTCAAATCCCAAGCCAGTTATAATCCTCTAGTCGATTTGCCAGTACGATACGGTCTAGAAGTTTCAAGAGCGGTTGTAATCGGAGGCTTGATTGAAGGTACACACTTCAGAATTGAAGTTGGTCGAGTACTTCGGATCAAAGCTCGCGTTGAAGAAGTTGCAAGAACTTCGAATGAAAACTTGTGGTGATTTTTCATAGTGGATTCAACTGGAAGCTAGAGTTCTTCCGACTGGACTAGTCCTCACAAGAGGGAAAGCAGTATACATCCTTGTATTTGCATTTGCTCTCTACTCTCTACTTTTCATTTACATATCTGTGATCTTGTTACTAACATTTTTAAATAGTTAATTTCCGCTGCCTACTCTATTCACCCCCCTCTAGAGTATTACGCTTTACAACTCGTTCCTACAATCGGTCCTACAAAAGTGGTATCGCAAAGATCGAAAGATCGTCAACGGAGTAAAGAATCAAACCTCCATCACCATCCCCCCAAAAAATAAATTTTACTCGAAAGATCCCATCGAAGATCAAAGTTGTACTATGTTTCGTTTGTTGAATATAAAAGTTTATTTTAAACTTCTCCATGGCAAACAAACTGGCAACTCTGTTGGGGACAACTTTCTTCTCCTACGAGAAAGTGGTATCACAATCTGACGACAACAAACTCGGCTCCACCTAGAAGATGCTGGTTGTACGCTTCGACCAGCAAGCGTATGAGAAGTTTCTCTCTGAAGGCATCACGAGTCCTTCGAAGCGGCTGCCAAAGCCAAAGAATACTCGTCGAGTCTGGGTGCCCAAAGGTGCGCACCAACACAAAAGGAGTTACGACGGCACAACTACTCCTTCCTGCTCACTCCACTAGCTAGGAAGACACTTCTTCTAAACCTCCTGTTCTAAAAATATTATTATTATTATTATTATTATTATTTCTACCTTCATAGTTGAGAATTGCACATTTAGAATTTAGTAGGATATTAGTAAGATATTAGTGTTTGTTTATTCGAGTAAAAACTCATGCCAATTTTTTTTAGATACTAATTTAATTATATTATCCATACTTTTAATATATATATATATATATATATATATATATATATATATATATATATAGTAAATTTGTTTTTATATATGCATGTATATCAATATTGGCATTTTACATTATACGTAGTATAATTTCAATAACTGTGGAATTAATCTTGTGAGTATTTAGAGCCTATATATATATATATATATATATATATAAAAATATATATATATATATATATATATATATATATATATATATATATATATATATATATATATATATAAATATATATATATATAGTAAATTTGTTAGCCTATATATATGCATATATAAAAACAAATTTACTATATATATATATTTTATATATATATATATATATATATATATATATATAATTTAGGCAATAGTAGAGTGTTATTCATAATAATATTATTGTTGAAGACAATAAGTTTATCTAAAAACTACAGAATTCTTCCTTAGACTCATTTTTTGCTCTCTCCACACAACCATCACTTCTTCCACGAATAAATATTATGCTACTCCCTCTAACACTCACGCACACCTGTGGGAACAGGTCCTCAACATTCCAAAAATAACTGCTTTAGACGATCCTAAATATAGGGATCACTCCTTGTGTCACTCCCCGTTCAACAATATACGTATTTGTTGCATGTTTCCCGCAGATGGTATCTGGTATCTGTATATGTGCACCTGTGATCCTTTATTTTGCACCAGGTCATGGCATGGAATAGTATCTTATCGAGAGTAGTATGCCACCCTTGTCCTTGTTTGGTTGTAGGCGTAGTTCACTACTTCGATGATAGAATTTCTGGACCATATTGTGATTAGGGTTTGTAACGCCCCAGTCCCAAAATACGTAGGACCAAGTACGTAGACATGCCAGCTGTATTCATACGAAATACATAAGTCTCGTTTGAATACATAAGCTGTAAAATATAGTAATCCAAAACAAACTAAATCTCATCCACAATGAAAAGAATAATAATATAAATATCAACTCGAATATTTATGATACAATCGTTGGGCGGAGACAAAGTCCACTACCAACTATCCCAATGAAAGAAATGTACAATAAATCGAGCGATAAAATAGCAAGACGAACCAAGCGCAATTGTCTTCGAAGAAATGAAGAAGACCACGACCTTGGCTAGAATACCTGCGGAAAACATGAACACACACCTGGGGAAAAACCATGTCCTCAGATGGACGTAGCAAGATACAGGAAGAACAAGCTAATATGAACTGTCAGAATAAAATAATATATAAACTGACATAAATATGCAAAGGATATTCTAACCACCTAATGTGCAATTTAGAGGACAACTTTTATGCGCATGGGTGGGATTTTAGGCTATGTGTACGTAACTGGCATCCAGTCATCTGTATCTGTCCGTAACGTCTAAAACGTCAGAGGGCATCTGCAAATATATCGCCACAGTTCCATCCGGAGACTGTGGTTTACCTGTTTTGCTTCCCATACGCACTAGCGACTGTC
Organism: Iris pallida; assembly: GCA_029216955.1. Classification (NCBI taxonomy): domain Eukaryota; kingdom Viridiplantae; phylum Streptophyta; class Magnoliopsida; order Asparagales; family Iridaceae; genus Iris; species Iris pallida. Next base: position 451,511 of record JANAVB010029420.1, on the reverse strand, counting down.
CTCCCCCAATTTATCCCATACTGTTCAAGACATGTCCATGGCTCGTCCAGTTTTGTAACTGCTTGAGTTTCTAAAACCCTAGTCATAGCAGTTACGAATACCTACCGTCACACGATAATAAAGATAGCTAGCCAATAAGTCGTGTCCCTAATAAAATGCCTCAAACCGTGCAGTGTGAGTGTCACAGTCAAAGGAAGATATAAGGATATCCTCCAACAAGAAGGTAGTCCGCTAACACTAAGTCAACATGCATAAAATAAAATAACGACTAATAAAGTCGCTTGCACCCAAGTGTGGCTTGGATGTGCAATTTATATCAAAGGAAACTAACAATATGAAATAACGTAAATAATACAGTAAATAAATAATTGACAGTTAATTAGCAAGGTATACTTGTATGTTGCGACGCCTGGTGAGCTGCCTGGTTTGGTGCTATGATCATGTGGCATAGAGTATGACTGCGAGGTTACAACTACGCATGACGGCCTCGGATGGTGGCACGGACTGGTCTATTGGGTCCAGAATGGTCAGACTAGTTAGGGTAGTCATAGAGTAAGAACTGACAAGGGAATGAGTATGATTGGACATGATGGTAATCGAAGGAATTTAGGGAGTATTATATATAATTTTTAGAAAACTATCTATAAATCTCGAAAATAATTTTTACGTAAATACTTGTAAATTTTATATATATATATATATAATTTGAAAACTACATTATTATTAGTCAATATAGTTAGATAGATATTTTCGATACCTAAAAAAATATGATAAGAAATATAAAATAATATATTAGTATCTTCAAGGTTTCAAAATCCATGGATGTAGCGCCAATACCCATTAGTATCTATAATCTAAAAAGTACTAGTAAAATATTTAGACAATAAATTTTATCAAGCCCAAATATATTTTCATAAATAATTGATCACTTTTTAAGGCGTAATGTAGTAATGTATTTCAAATAATAATAACTAATAATTAACAAAAATAATATCAAAATAATTATGAAATACCAAACTTAGAGAATGAAATAACAATTTAGAATATATAAAATCTTTTTATTGTAACCCAATATCAAGAATGCACTAAAAACATCTTCATCTTTTTTTCTTTATTATTTTATAATAATAATAATAATAATAATTATAATAATAATAATAATAATTATAGATATAAAAAAAAGAAGAAAAGAATACAACAAAAAAAACACACAAACAAAGAACATTTAAAACAAACACAGGGGCATTCCTCTTTTTCGAGACAGAGAGAGAGGATGACCGAGTGTGAGAGAGAGAGAAGTGAGAAGAGGGCGGAGAGAGAGACTGAAGTGGGTTTCGAGAGGGGTCGGGATGGAAGAGAGAAGGTCGGAAGAGTTGGAAAGGGAACGGGAAGAGGAAGGCAGACGCGGGGGAGGACGAGGGCGGCGACGCCGGGCGGATGGGTTCGGCTCCGGGCGGGGGAAGCTGCGGCGCGCATGGTTGGAGTTGCGCCGGCGGCGCGAGGAAGGTCGAGGGTTTCGGTCAGGCGCAGAGGAAGGTCCGTGAGCGGGGCTCGGCATGGCAGATCGGGCGGCGATGGGTCACGGTTGCCGGAGTGCGGCGCAAGGAGGCCGGCCAACTGTGGTCGTGGTGGCACGATTAGATCGGAGGAGGGAGCAGCGGAGGCGGCGGTGCTACAGCGCTGCGAGGAGGAGGACCCCGGTTGCCGACTCGCCACGGTGGAGGATCGACGCGCGGTCGGGTAAGGGTTTTATATTTGGGTATGGTTTTGCTTGTTTTGGTTTTGGGGAAAATTTTTGGTGGTGGTGATGCATTGTCGTGGTCGACGGAGGTGGTTCTGGCTATGGCTGGTGGTTACGCCGTAGTGGAGATGATGGATGATGGTGGCGGTGGCTGCGTAGGTGGTCGTGGACGGGGGTTTTGGGTTTTGGTGGCCGCGGACGGTCGCAGTGGTGGCCGGCCGCGGTGGCAATGGCTGGTGATGGTAATTATGGGGGTTTGTGGTCGGGTGGTGGTGCCGACGACGGAAGGAAGCGGTAGGGCTGAGGTTTTCCGGCAGGGGCTGCCGGGCTGATCGAGGTCGGAGGCTGGGTCTCTGATGGTGGTGTCGGGGAAGTGTTTGGCCGACGTCGAGAGAAGGGGTGAATCGGGGCATGGGACCGGGGCTTAGAGTTAGGGATTTGATGATGTCGTGTCGGGGTTGTCGACACTAAGGAGTAATCATGTATATGTAAAATATTAGAATAAGATGGGCGGAAGGGAACACGGACACGGTGCACGAGGGTTTGGGAAATTATTTGTGAAGAAAATTTGGTTTGTGGAATTATGGAGGAGTACCTGCCTATTTATAGGATGTGGAAATTTCCATTTGGATAAGATTAGGAAAAGATTCAAATCTCCAATAGATAATTGCTACTAATAAATTTAAATCTAAATTCAAATCTAATTCCCAATCAAAATCTAATTTAAACCCAATTAAATCTAATTAAATTCTTTAGTTTAAAATTAGATGGAATAAATCAAAATTTAAATATTTAACTATTTAAATAAATCCATAGATTCAAATCAAGATTTAAATTGCCACAAAAATTTCAAAATAATTTTCCAAAAATACCAATATTAATAATTTCAAAAATAATAAATATTTAAATATCTTTTTGAATAATAAAATATTAATATTAATAAATTTTGAAAATTAACTTACATATTATTAGGACTACTTCAAAAATACCTTTAAAATATTTTAAGATAATTAATAAATAATTTCGAGAATTAATTTATACATAAATTATATCTCACTCTTTTTTTTTATTAAAACGTAAAAAGTATTTACTATATATTATTTTTAAACTATAAAAATGGAAAAAAAAATATGTTTTTCTAAAAATATGTACGCTCGCACATATTCGCACTCGACGAGCAATTACAAAAAATGAAATTTTGCGCGCGACGTACAATGCCACTACGCGACGTAAAATACAAAATTTAAATCAGTACCAAATTTAATAAACAAAAAAAAATTATAGTAAAGTTTTAGGAGTTTTACATCCTACCCAACTTACAAGAATTTCGTCCTCGAAATAAAAAATGAGTAGGGGGTTTGAGAGGGTACAAGGGTATATCAATGAGGAACAATCAAATCACGACGTTCAAAAATATGCATTTGAAAATCGCGAATTTCAAGTACTACTGAAATAATCATGGATATGGTTATGGGTGAGGTCGCTAACTAACGTAAGTAAAAGATCAAGAGTCTTGGAAGTGAAGGTAAAATAATTTGAGAACAGGGGCACATGGTCCCTTAGAAAAGATAGTCATCTAGGTTTAGGGGGTACGACTAAGAAAACATTTCTAGTTATTCCTAAGTTCCAAACGATTAGATGGTTAAGGTAATAGTTTGAGGGCGAATAACTTGAGACGAGATTTTAGTCACGTGGCTTGGTCGAAGGCTAACTAGCTATCTTGGTCATAGGGGAACACTTGGTTTCTATCTATCAAGTACGAGTCTTCGTCTAACTAAGTGAAAGACGAAAACCAATATGAGGCCAAAGAAGTCGTTTTCGAATACCAATATGTTGTTCAAAGGCGAGTGAGTAATTCAAAAAGAATTGCCAAGGCTATCGCGGATGGGATTCTAGAGGACAAGTTTAGCTATGTCCCCATCCACGTAGAACGATAAATAAAAGCGAACCAAAGTGCACTCGGTTGATCAGACCATCATGCACCGGTTCTGACTAGACAATATGTTAGTAAGTGCACGCTCAATAGCATGTGTCTTGAGCAAGTTTGATAACGGTTAAACTTGTAAAACTAGTCTATAGTAGCAACATTTAGTCAAAATGGTAAAATATAGGCACGTGAGATAAATATTGAAAGAGACTAGAATTAGTTCAAACTACTTAAGAATCTAAGTCTTGTTTGGTGCCTATACAGTCGACCTATAGTCTTTTTGTCCAAGTCTTTGGTTGACTAGATGGGTTAGGGTCCTCTAAATTCTAGAACCTAAGTGAACTTGCTAATATAGGTCACAAGGACAAAGGGGTTGCTAGGTCATATGGCATTCTACCCAGGTTACTAGTAGGGTGATGGGACAATGGGACAAGTCTACCTAGTATGGATTACCTTTCTAACCAACATCAAGCACGAAAAAAAAAAGATAAGAATTAATGTAGAGGAAATCAAGCAAGATGCAAATCGAGGAGTCAAGCGAGAAGGCAATCAAGTGTGTGGATGAGATCCTAGACTCTAATCCTATACGCAGGCTTGCTTGGTACGGTAAAGTAACCAAACAATTTATCTTGACCTGCATGGGCCACCACAAAAACATGTAACGCTCCAGTCCCAAAATACGTAGGACCAAGTACGTAGACATGCCAGCTGTATTCATACGAAATACATAAGTCTCGTATGAATAAAAAGCTGTAAAATGTAGTAATACAAAACAAACTAAATCTCATCCACAATGAAAAGAATAATAATATAAATATCAACTCGAATATTTATGATACAATCGTTGGGTGGAGACAAAGTCCACTACCAACTATCCCAATGAAAGAAATGTACAATAAATCGAGCGATAAAATAGCAAGACGAACCAAGCGCAATTGTCTTCGAAGGAATGGAGAAGACCACGGCCTTGGCTAGAATACCTGCGGAAAACATGAACACACACCTGGGAAAAAACCAGGTCCTCAGACGAACGTAGCAAGATACAGGAAGAACAAGCTAATATGAACTGTCAGAATAAAATAATATATAAACTAGACATAAATATGCAAAGGATATTCTAACCACCTAATGTGCAATTTAGAGGACAACTTTCATGCGCATGGGTGGGATTTTAGGCTATGTGTACGTAACTGGAATCCAGTCATCTGTATCCGTCCGTAACGTCTAAAACGTCAGAGGGCATCTGCAAATATATCGCCACAGTTCCATCCGGAGACTGTGGTTTACCTGTTTGGCTTCCCATACGCACTAGCGACTGTCCTCCTCCAATTTATCCCACACTGTTCAAGTCATGTCCATGGCTCGTCCAGTTTTGTAACTGCTTGAGTTTCTAAAACCCTAGTCATAGCAGTTACGAATACCTACCGTCACACGACAATAAAGATAGCTAGTCAATAAGTCGTGTCCCTAATAAAATGCCTCAAACCGTGTAGTGTGAGTGTCACAGTCAAAAGAAGATATAAGGATATCCCCCAACAAGAAGGTAGTCCGCTAACACTAAGTCAACATGTATAAAATAAAATAATGACTAATAAAGTCGCTTGCACCCAAGTGTGGCTTGGACGCGCAATTTATATCAAAGGAAACTAACAATATGAAATAAAGTAAATAATACAGTAAATAAATAATTGACAGTTAATTAGCAAGGTATACTTGCCTGTTGCGACGCCTGGTGAGCTGCTTGGTGTGGTGCTATGATCATGTGTCACAGAGTATGACTGCGAGGTTACAACTACGCATGACGGCCTCGGATGATGGCACGGACTGGTCCATTGGGTCCAGAATGGTCAGACTAGTTAGGGTAGTCATAGAGTAAGAACTGACAAGGGAATGAGTATGATTGGACATGATGGTAATCGAAGGAATTTAAGGAGTATTATATATAATTTTTAGAAAACTATCTATAAATCTCGAAAATAATTTTTACGTAAATACTTGTAAATATTATATATATATATATAATTTACATTATTATTAGTCAATATAGTTAGATAGATATTTTCGATACCTAAAAAAATATGATAAGAAATACAAAATAATATATTAGTATATTCAAGGTTTCAAAATCCATGGATGTAGCGCCAATACCCATTAGTATCTATAATCTAAAAAGTACAAGTAAAATATTTAGACAATAAATTTTATCAAGCCCAAATATATTTTCATAAATAATTGATCACTTTTTAAGGCATAATGTAGTAATGTATTTCAAATAATAATAACTAATAATTAACAAAAATAATATCAAAATAATTATGAAATACCAAACTTAGAGAATGAAATAACAATTTAGAATATATAAAATCTTTTTATTGTAACCCAATATCAAGAATGCACTAAAAACATCTTCATCTTTTTTTCTTTATCTTTTTATAATAATAATAATAATAATAATAATTATTATTATTATTATTATTATAGATATAAAAAAGAAGAAGAAAAGAATACAACAAAAAAATACCCAAACAAAGAACATTTAAAACAAACACAGGGGGCATTCCTCTTTTTCGAGACAGAGAGAGAGAGAGGATGACCGAGTGTGAGAGAGAGAGAGAAGTGAGAAGAGGGCGGAGAGAGAGACTGAAGAGGGTTTCGAGATGGGTCAGGAGGGAAGAGAGAAGGTCGGAAGAGCTGGAAAGGGAACGGGAAGAGGAAGGCGGACGCGGGGGAGGACGAGGGAGGCGACGCCGGGCGGATGAGTTCGGCTCCGGGCGGGGGAAGCTGCAGCGCGTATGGTTGGAGTTGCGCCGGCGGCACGAGGAAGGTCGGGGGTTTCGGTCAGGCACGGAGGAAGGTCGGCGTGCGGGGCTCGGCATGGCGGATCGGGCGACGATGGGTCGCGGTTGCCGGAGTGCGGCACAAGGAGGCCGGCCAACTGCGGTCGTGGTGGCACGATTATATCGGAGGAGGAAGCAGCGGAGGCGGCGGTGCTCCAGCGCTGCGGGGAGGAGGACCCCGGTTGTCGACTCGCCACGGCGGAGGATCGGCGTGCAGCCGGGTAAGGGTTTTATATTTGGGTATGGTTTTGCTTTTTTTGGTTTTGGGGAAAATTTTTGGTGGTGGTGATGCATTGTCGTGGTCGACGGAGGTAGTTCTGGCTATGGCTGGTGGTTACGCCGTGGTGGAGATGATGGATGATGGTGGCGGTGGCTGCGTAGGTGGTCGTGGACGGGGGTTTTGGTGGCCGCGGACGGTCGCAGTGGTGGCCGGCCGTGGTGGCAATGGCTGGTGATGGTGATTATGGGGGTTTGTGGTCGGGTGGTGGTGCCGACGACGGAAGGAAGCGGTGGGGCTGAGGTTTTCCGGCAGGGGCTGTCGGGCTGATCGAGGTCGGAGGCTGGGTCTCTGATGGTGGTGTCGGGGAAGGGTATGGCCGACATCGAGAGAAGGGGTGAATCGGGGCAGGGGACCGGGGCTTAGAGTTAGGGATTTGATGATGTCGTGTCGGGGTTGTCGACACTAAGGAGTAATCATGTATATGTAAAATATTGTAATAAGATGGGCGGAAGGGAACATGGACACGGTGCACGAGGGTTTGGGAAATTATTTGTGGAAAAAATTTGGTTTGTAGAATTTTGGAGGAGTACCTACCTATTTATAGGACGTGGGAATTCCCATTTGGATAGGATTAAGAAAAGATTCAAATCCCCAATAGATAATTGCTACTAATAAATTTAAATCTAAATTCAAATCTAATTCCCAATCAAAATCCAATTTAAACCCAATTAAATCTAATTAAATTCTTTAGTTTAAAATTAGATGGAATAAATCAAAATTTAAATATTTAACTATTTAAATAAATCCATAGATTCAAATCAAGATTTAAATTGCCACAAAAATTTTGAAATACATTTTCCAAAAATACCAATATTAATAATTTTGAAAATAATAAATATTTAAATATCTTTTTCAATAATAAAATATTAATATTAATAAATTTTGAAAATTAATTTAAATATTATTAGGACTACTTCAAAAATACCTTTGAAATAATTTAAGATAATTAATAAATAATTTTGAGAATTAATTTATACATAAATTATATCTCACTCTTTTTTTTATTAAAAGTAAAAAGTATTTACTATATATTATTTTTAAACTATAAAAATGAAAAAAATATGTTTTTCTAAAATATGTAAGCTCGCACATATTCGCACTCGACGAGCAATTACGAAAAATAAAATTTCGCACGCGACGTACAATGCCACTACGCGACGTAAAATACAAAATTTAAATCAGTACCGAATTTAATAAACAAAAAAAATAGTAAAATTTTAGGGGTTTTACAGGGTTTTAATTCAATAATTATTAGTTGTAGCATGTAACAATTAACATGTCATATTAGCCACATGGTTAGGGCATGCTAGGATTAGGATTTTATGAACCAACCCACCCCCACTATAAATATTCTCTTCCTCTCTCTCTCTCTCTCTCTCTCCTCTCATTAACCCCCATTCATTTCCCCAGCCACTTTAAGGCAAGTACACCTTGCTCAAATGGAGAGATTTCTTGCATTTTATTTCTTAATTATGCCTTTGATATTATTAGTCTAGATTGTTCCTTTCCTCATTCTCTACATGTTTAGTACTTGGTGTTTTTGATTTTAATAGCTATTTTTGTGTAGATCTAAGTTTCTAAAACTAGTATAATACCCCAGAACCAGAATACTGGAGAGCGAAGACGGACACAGCCAGCTACGTATATTAAAGTGCAACCCACCTCGCTATACGGTCACGGCTGTCTAGATATATGAGGGTTTAACTATAAGCCATCAGTCTCTTATGGTCATGAACAAGCCTTTTGTCTCAATCTTAAGCAAGTAATAGCAGTTTACAAGATGTCAGAGCACCAAATATACAATAGTAAGGCATCCCATACATTATATATTTGGATGATCATGAAGCTAGTCGTACAAAAGGTGAGGAGTAGCGAGAATTTCAGTCATACATGATCAACCCAAGGATTTGTTAATCATGCTACAGCCCGTAGGCAGACAATAAGTAAAGTGCAATCGAGCTAACATGTGCTCGTCGGCTAAACGTCTCAAAAATTATTTTTACAATAGAGTGGAAGAGCAAAAATAAAACCCACTCATTGCCAGGGTTACGCCTGGTGATCACAATCTGGCTGGAAGGTAGGGAGATCCTCTGGAGCCGCTCCGGTATCTGGCTACGCAAAACCAGCTGGATTAGATCCCAGAAAGAGCAAGTGCCACAAAGGAGACTTCACTTAAGAACTAAAACCAGCAATTAGCACAAGAACATAATTATATAATAAAGGACTGGAAATATGGAAAATCATGATGATATACGATAAGATAACCATGGGACTATTCAGATAACCAAGTTACAACCCGTAAACCAAACAAGGACCGGGGTTGTAACCCTTCATCTGAATGGAACTTGGTTTCCCACTATTTATCGATAAAGTAACACAAGCAATCGGGTCATGTAACAATCTTGTATAGGATCAGGACAAGACTAGACTGGTTAGACTCCATCCAACATCCACGACCAAGCAATAAGTACGGCTTGATACTTTAACTAACTAGGGTTATCACAGGCCTAGTTACTAACAGGATGCAATGAGATTATTCCAACAGCCACAAGCCCTGCTGACCATCCAGGTTACCTGGACGCAATTAGGGGTTGAGTTCATGTGGGTACATCGTCTAGGAGACGCATGTACCCTTAAGTAGCTTGAAGGGTGCAACACATGACAGTGTGCTGGAAATGTGCCCTTCTCGACGACAGGCTGCAAATCCCATGATGGGGCGCCCAGATAACGGGATTGCCTATAGCTAAGAAATCTCTTCATGACTACTGGATTATTGCAGTTATTAGCCTTAGTCAATTTAAGTAGGTACCCCTGACCGTGGTACTCAGGGGTCCCTACCCTAAACATGATACAAGACAAGACTGGTTCATTTGTACAAACACAATCGCCCATGGTGTCCAGGCTATTCATTCTTGTCATGTCATACTAGCCGTCGCAACAGCATATCGAGGTATATCATGTTAGGTTTACTTATCAAGAGTGCACCACGATGGGCCACTATCATGTTATGTTACTTGTCAATAGTGCACCACGATGGATCACTATCGTTTCATGGAACATGTTCAGAATTAACATGGTATAAGCATTTCCATCAAGGACCCGGGTCATGAGACATAAGCATACATGTAACAACCAAAATAGTAAAAGGGGTGCAAAGGCTATGGAAAGAGCCATGCGGCCCGAGAGCCAAGGGCTATGGCCTATGTGTAGCACCCAGTTTCCCAAATGAGGATAATTTTGAAATTTCATGTTTATAATTATTTTAATAATGATATTTAATCATGATATGATTTTTGGTGATTTTAAATCATTTTAAAATTATTTAAATTAATGACTTGTGTTTTGACGTTTTGCTAGTGAAACCCTATAGACTGTTTGACCTAGAGCCTAACCATGTGATTATGATATTTTAATGTCATTTTGGCCTAAGGATATTTTTCATTTAACCTCTTTGAATTATTTTGATATTATTTTATTATTTATGATATTGTTTTGGGGTTATTTGAGTCGGGTTCGAATTTCAACTCAATCCGACTTGAAACGGGGACCCGGGGTAGTTTGACTCTAGTGGGACCCACACACTAGTTAGGCATAGCCCACATGATATTAATTTTAGTCCACATGATAGAAATATTTTAGTTATAGGTTAGACTAATTATTATGGATAAGGTTAGTGTGATTAGAGACTTTAGAATGACTAATTTAGCCCCAACCAATTAGCCCTTTCCTAATACTCATAGAATAGGTTAGTGGGGGCATTTTGGACCTTAACATAATAGAAAAAATAGCCCCATATGATCAGCCACTTTGGGAGAGGATAGGCTCAAGTTCATTTCATTATTCTTATCCACACTCTCTCTCTTGTTCTTCCCCAAATTCCTAGAGAGCAATCCCTAGCAATTTCTCTACCAAATCCTTCCATTTCACCACCAAATCTTCTTCTTTCCTTCTCCATTCTAGCCAAGAAGAAGCTACCCAAGTTTGGGAGGATTCGGAGCTCGTTCGTGTTCTTTTGGAATCTCTACGTGTCGGTGTCGCTCCGGGAAGGCTTTTCTTCGATTCGATCTACCGGGAGGTATAAATCCCTTTTCCTTTTCATTTCCTCATGCATATAGGTCTATTTTTGAACCTATAGGAATGACTCCCATGGTTGTATCTCAATTTGTGTCCATTTCATGTCCATTTGGAGGTCATAGGAGTGTCCTTTGTGTTGTGGTTGTGTCCATGTGGGAAAACCCCAAATTTGGACACACTATGTGTTGTTGTTATGTATGAATGAATTATTACATATTTAATCTCATATTTTTGTATTGGAGATGTGTTCTATAGTGTCTCATATATATATATATATATATATATATATTAGTGTAGAGAGTGAGTTCTTGATATATTATGTTATATACTTGTGTTCTTTTGTCTCAAACTACCCAAATCCGTCATGATTTTTATCCACGTTTTTAATTTCAGCCCTAACTTAGAAATGGCATAACTTCTAGCTCAAAGCTCGGTTTAATCTCACATTTTTTTTAAAAGAAGCGTATTGAAGTTAGCTTTCCAAAAACATATATTAATAGGCCTAATTCATTCTGTAACTTTCTGGAGAATTATTTGAGTGTCAGCTGTACGAAAGACAAACGCGTTCTCGGTGTTTTCGCGATTCCGGGAGTTTCCGGAAACGAAAATGCGATCCGTTTAAAGTTTCGAAAAGCTAACACATAGATCTATAACATAATTTAATCCTAAATTTTAATTTATGCTGAGTTAGTACAGTATTGATTATTAGTAGGAGTTATTATTCGGCATAAGTATTTTGTGCACCCTTGTGTGTAATATAATGTTCTATTAGATTTTAACCTATGTTAATGTATATATATTATGTAATTAAATAGAGAATGCAAGCATGAGTAAATATTTAAATAAATGATGTATGAGGTGTAAGTATCCTATCTAATGTAAGCATGTATAAGTATGGCTTGTAATGAATATGTAGGTTCCATAGTATGTAATGTATGGTGCATATAGTAGTGCAAGAGAATAAATGAATGATGAATGAATGCAAGCATGAATGTAATGTAATAATAGATGTAATGTATGCAATATACAAGTTAATGAGATGTAATATTCTATGTTAACACAAATCCTATATTACCTCATGTACCCCCCTTACACTATGTTGACACTATCACACTTGACACATTGTTCACTTACACTTTGACACTCTTTGATATGTATACACTATGTATGCCCATTTAACCCTCACTTGCCCCTTTGCCATGTTCACATACACACACATAGCCTCTTAAATAAGTATTTATGGATATAGTTAACTTAGCTATGTATGTATATTATATATATGTTAGCATATTTTGTTGTAATATATAAGTTTATATAACCATTTGAAATGCCATGATTATAGACCTAATGTTGAATACCAATATATGTATGTGTATATATGTGTAGACATATAGCTTAAAGTAATAGATTACCTAGTGTATATCCAATGTGAATTCTTGCCTATTTGAGTATTGAATAATTGCATGCTATATAGAGTTGGGTGTATGTTGGCTTGTATAGCCTTGTATTGATGTGTGCTTGCTAGGATAGTCTTGGTTAGGCCTAGTAAGACTTACTGTGTTAGGATATGACCTAGTTTGACTAGTGCAGTTGACCAGAGTTGACCAAGGGTTGACTTTGGCCTAGTTTGACCTAGATTCATGTAGAATGCATTGTAGTGCTTTATATTACCCTTCTGGACATGTTGTGACTTGTGCTGTTCTAATTAGGAGCCAGATACCTCTCCTCGGACAGTATTTTTACCTTGGACATTCAGATATCAGGCGAGTACATTCTCTGATTATTTCATATCCTGTTTAGAATTATTTTCCTGCTTTAAATTACTTTACTTGATACTGTCATGTTGGTCACACGGATTGGTACTATATGGATCCTTTCTTGAGATGTTATCCTTTAGGAGCATCAGATATTACATGTTCTGTGCGTTTTACTTACATTGTGTATCACTATGCTTCTTGGTTCATTGATCACTTATGACATGTACCCTCATGATCGCAGAGTCTCCTTGAATCACTTACTGTTGGGTAACCCCTAGAATCACCCATTTATGGGCATCCATGTATCATCTTGCGGGGCCATTGCATGGAATCATAACATAACCTGGCTGGATCCTTGTGTATTGATTGGGGGTACGGGGGAGTAGAATTAGACATGTAAATAATACCCAAGTAGTATCTTATCAGAATCTCTTCCATAGTGTCTTATCAGAATCTCATATGCCATTTACATGTCTATATTGTACTCTGACTCACTAGCCACTGTTAGTTATCTATGTATAGTAGATATTTCTATTACAGCTCTCTCTTTGTTTACATACTGCATTTCTTTCAGTACCTGTATCTTACTTTACTGCATGATTATATTTTCTAACCTGCTATGATCTGTTGAGATGTACTGTACTCGCTCTTGTCCTGACTGGACCTGTTGATAAATTTTACAGATAGCTTGGAGGTTGCCTGCTAGCCTAGAGGAAACACATTAGAGGTTGTTTAGATAGTTATTTCATTTGTCTGGAGTTGTATTTACTTGTGGATTACTGTATTTGAGTTTTGAGATGTATTTCTGGGTTTATGTATCTTAGACACTTAGACTTCTATCTCCTGTATTTATTTTGGATTTCATGTTTTATATATCTTTATCATGCTCTACACTACCAAATTACAGTATTTTAGCGACGGCCATTTAGCGACGGAAATTTTCCGTCGCTATTACCGTCGGATCACCGACGGATTTGTGAAGAAATACCGACGGAAAGCAGTGGACAATTTTTTTATTTTTTTATGTCCATATCCGTCGCTACGCCGTCGATAGGTCGTCGGCCAAGTAGCGACGGTTTTATATCCGTCGCTAGAACGTCGCATATTTTGGCGGCAAAAGCCTAAAATATTGGCACGAGATTTGACTGACGACTTAGCGACGGAATAATCCGTCGCTACTCTGGCACGAGATTTACTGACTACTTAGCGACGGAATAATCCGTCGCTACTCCGTCGCTAATTTCTGTACCCTAACTTAAATTGAACCGACGGGGGGGAAATTTTTATTCCCCCAAAACACTCTCTTTCTTCCCTCTCCCTCTCTCCGACGATCTCGCTCTCTCCGACCGGCGATCTCCCTCTCTCTCTCTAAGGTATGCTCTCTCTCCCCCCCTCTCTCTCTCTCTATCTCCCTCTCTCTCTCCTCTCTTCTTTTACGATTTGGGGGGTTGGGGGGCTGTCGTAGTGGTCGGAGAGGGTGTGGGGCAGGAGGGTTTCGGGTACGGGGTGGGGTGGTCGGGGCAACGGTGGAGTGGGGTGGTCGGGGGCAGGGGGGGTCGGGGAGGGGGTCGGGCAGGGGTAGGGGGTGGTCTGGGCAGGGGGGTTCGGGTAGGGGGTGGGGTGGTCGGGGCAAGGGTGGGGTGGGAGAGGGGGCAGGGGGGGTCGGGGAGGGGGTCGGGCAGGGGTGGGTGGGTGGTCTGGGCAGGGGGGTGGGAGAGGGGGTCGGGCAGGGGTTGGGGGAGGGTCGGGCAGGGGTTGGGGGGGTCGGGGCAGGGGGGGCAGGGGGGGCAGGGGGGTGGGAGAGGGGGTCGGGCAGGGGTTGGAGGGGGGGTCGGGCAGGGGTTGGGGGGGTCGGGGCAGGGGGCAGGGGGGTGGGAGAGGGGGTCGGGCAGGGGTTGGAGGGGGGTCGGGCAGGGGTTGGGGGGGTCGGGGCAGGGGGGGCGTAGGAGGGACTCTGGAGTCCCCGCGCAGGAGTCCTCCTCCTCCTCTCCCATAGACACACACACACACACGGACACACACACACACACACGGACACACACACACACACACGGACACACACACACAGACACACACACACACGGACACACACACACACAGACACACACACACACGGACAAACACACACACACACACACACACGGACACAGACACACGGATACACACACACACAGACATATATATATATATATATATATATATATATATATATATATATATATATATATATTATATATATATATATAGGCATAATTTTAAGTAATTTATTAATAATATATATATATATATATATATACAAAGACACACGTCGTGAAGTCTAGTATATATATTTGATTAGCTAAGGTAGAAGTTTAGCCTAATTAAGGTTAGTTTGACAGAGTTGACTTGGACTCCTAATTTGACCTAGAACTAGCCTAGTTGACCTATTTGTATTTCGATTGATATCATATGAATAGTTTGCCTAAGATTTGATTGGGTTGGTTTTATTGTGTGGGTAAATTAGTTTACCTTATTTTAGAGTATGACTACGTAGCTAGTGTGTAGAGTAGTATATGGTTACTAGATCCTAGTGTAGAGTAGTATGTAGAGGAGTATGGCTACTAGTGATATATAGATATGTAGGTCCATGTGTATCTGTATCGGACTATCGCTATCGGTATCGAACTATCGTTATCGGTATCGGACTATCGCTATCGGTATCGAACTATCGGTATCGATCGAACTATCGGTATCGGACTATCGCTATCGGTATCGGACTATCGCTATCAGTATCGACCGTATATACTTAGTATCGGGCGTAGCAGATTAGTATCGATCAGTATATAGGTTTGGGTTAAGATCAAGGTTCAAAGTATCGGTATCGGAATAGTAGGCCGAATAGGAGGCCGAGATAGTCGAATGAGAAGAAGGGAAGAAGGGAGGAGCAGATGGGTCCAGAGCCATGGTGGAGGAGGAGAAGTAACATGAGAGCAGTTTCCGCCGTAACATCTCCTGGCTCTGCTGGCAACTGAAGTCCATATGCTACAAAGGACGATCCTTCGCTGAAATCGACTACAACACCCATCAGTTCAAGTTCATTCCTATATGAGTAGATTCCAATGCCATAGAAGCCATCAGTTTGTTGACCTTCCTCTATGGCATTGGAATATACTCATATAGGAATGAACTTGAACTGATGGGTGTTGTAGTCGATTTCAGCGAAGGATCGTCCTTTGTAGCATCTGGATTTCAGTTGCCAGCAGAGCCAGGAGATGTTACGGCGGAAACTGCTCTCATGTTACTTCTCCTCCTCCACCATGGCTCTGGACCCATCTGCTCCTCCTTTCTTCCCTTCTTCTCATTCGACTATCTCGGCCTCCTATTCGGCCTACTATTCCGATATACGTTTGATACGGTCTACCTAACCTATATACTGATACTAATCTGATACTCTCTGATATTAAGTACATCCGGCTTACTAGCTAGCGGATCCACCAGTTACATGATTATATACTAATTATGTTAGATTGTGATACTAAGTAGCCTCGTCGTAGGCCTAGCGTGTTATCCACAAGTTTAGTTTTTCTTACGATATGAGTATCGGTATCGGGCTATTAATTCTTATGTTTAGTTTGTCTTACGATACAGATATTCACATCAAATCGAGCATGAATCGTTACTTGTTGATCGTACATGGATGTACAAACGACAACACGAGAGCAGAATTGGTGTGAGTGACGATTTTCAGGCAGGTGTGGAAGTATTTCTTAAGTATGCCATGAGCAAAACTCAGTACATGGACGATAACAAAATCAAGTGTCCATGTGTTAATTGTCACAATAGACGTTTCGAAGAAGTGATGACTGTGAGAGATCATTTGACCCGTAAGGGTTTCGTACGTGATTACGGCCTATGGTCATCGCAAGGTGAATTATATTCAGAAAGATAGGCTGCAGAAGCTGGTACTTATGCTTTTGATGATAATGCTGCAACGGATGTCCTCGAAGACGACGGATGCTCTGTGGATTATGGAGACATGCAGAACCTTGCACGAGATATGGTGTATGCTGCGGCAGGGCCTAATTTTGATCCGGAGGATCCTAATCCCGAGGCAAAGGAGTTCTATGATATATTTAAGGACGCAGATACTCCTCTATATCCTGGTTGTGAGACTCATTCCGCACTGTCAGTGACGATACGGTTGTTGAACATAAAGTCTGATTTTAACTTGCCACAAGCTTGCTATGATCGGATCACACAATTAACTAATGAGGTGTTACCGAAGGAATCAAAAGAGCTCCCAAGAAACTTCTACAAGTCAAAGATGATGGTCCGACAACTGGGACTGGGGTACGAGAAGATAGATTGTTGTCACAACGGATGCATGTTGTATTACAAAGAGAATTGCGTGTTAGAAAGTTGTTGGTTCTGTAATGCGGATCGTTACAAGACAGTACAGGAAAAAGGAAAGTCAACTAGAAAACGACGTCCTTACAAGTATATGCATTACTTGTCGATCACGAAGTGCTTACAGAGGATGTATATGTCTCTGAATACAGCAGAACACATGACGTGGCACAGTGAAGATCGCATAAAGGACGAAGAAGAATTGTCACATTCTTCGGATGGGGAGGCGTGGAAATATTTTGATTTGTGTCATCCAGATTTTGCTGCAGAGCCTAGAAATGTACGCCTGGCGCTATGTTCTGATGGCTTCGCCCCTTTCGGACAGTCGAGATCTCAATACTCATGCTGGCCGGTCATTCTTACCCCTTACAATCTGCCACCATGGATGTGTATAAAGACTCCTTATATGTTCTTGACAGCTATCATACCCGGTCGTAAAAATCTGACAAAGAACATCGATATATATTTACAGCCGTTGGTGGATGAGCTGAAACAGTTGTGGAGATCGGTGTCACGACCTATGATATTTCCAGAAAACAAAACTTTCAGATGAGAGCTTCACTCATGTGGACAATCAATGATTTTCCAGCATACGGTATGCTGTTGGAATGGAGTACGCACGGCAACATGTCTTGTCCGATATGTATGGAAAATAGTAAGGCGTTCCGCCTTAGACATGGAGGAAAAACTTCTTTCTTTGACTGTCACCGTCAATTTCTGCCAACGAGACATCCTTGGCGAAAGAACAAGGACGCGTTCAGATATGGAAAACAAGAATTTTCTGAACCTCCTGCCAGATTGTCGGGATACGATATTTGGGAAGATGTAAAGGAATTGCCCACCGCAATGGAAGATCCATCGAACAATCGTGTCGAGGGGTTCGGACAAAGCCATAACTGGACCAAACGGAGTATCTTCTGGGACTTGCCTTATTGGAAAGATAATCTTATTAGGCATAATCTTGATGTCATGCATATCGAAAAGAATGTGTTCGATAATGTCTTCAATACCGTTATGGATATTAAAGGAAAGACGAAGGACAATCCAAAAGCAAGACAAGACATGGCCGAGATATGTAAACATCATAATCTAAACTTGATACAAAGGGGAGCTGGTGGACAAGTAACTAAGCCGATAGCGCCATACGCATTGAGCAAGGAAGATAGATTAATAATCTGCAAGTGGATATCTACTTTAAGATTTCCCGACGGCTATGTGTCAAATTTGTCTAGATGCGTTGATCTCAATGAACGCAAGCTAACAGGAATGAAGAGTCACGACTGCCACGTATTTATGGAAAGATTACTGCCCATTGCGTTGAGAGAGTTGTTGCCTTCTGCTGTATGGGTTCCGTTGGCCGAGCTGTCTACATTCTTCAGGGATATCTGTTCAACTAAGCTCACGGTGCAACATATGATACAACTTGAGGAGAAGATTGTCTTAACAATTTGCAAGTTAGAGAAAATATTTCCACCGGGTTTCTTCGACAGTATGGAGCATCTACCGATTCATCTAGCATACGAAGTCCGTGTCGGTGCATCTGTTCATTATCGATGGATGTACCCCTTTGAAAGGTAAATAAAAATCGATATAATTTAAGTGGATTTTATAATTCATTGTTAATTCTCAAGATAATTTGTCTCTCTAGGTATCTACATCATCTAAAGAAGAAAGTTGGCAACAAGGCTCATATAGAGGCTTCGATATGCGAAGCATATCTTATCGAGGAGGTGTCAAACTTTTGCTCCATTTATTTCGGTACTCATGTTGAGACAAATCGAAATAGACCTCAAAGGAATGACGAAGACGTTGAGGAAGGAGGTATATTCAATTTAAGGGGCAAGCCTATTGGGGCTAGTAAGAAACGGTGGTTGAGTGACGATGAGTATGATGCCGTTCACCGATATGTCTTGTTAAATTGTGACATACAAGAAGTGAGAAATTTGGAGAAGTAAGTGACTACACCTTGTTATAATCTCTAATTTGGTGAGGTAAGTGACTACACTAATTTTTATTCTCTCTAACAGTGTATTTAGAGATGAAGTCAAAATAAGGACACCCGATATTACCGATGAGGGACTTCAAAGAGAGGTTGATTTTACCTTTCCGTCATGGTTTCGAGATTACGTAAGTAACTGAGATAATATGTTATGCAGCTACCATTTAAATATATATATGCAACTAAAACATTTAAAGTTTACAGGTTTTATTAGCTGAACCAAGTACACTCACAAATGAGAGCATTCGTTATTTGTCATTGGGACCGAAGAAGCATGCAAAGACTTGGCCCGGCTATGTCGTTAATGGCTTCAAGTTTAAGACAACTCAACATCCTATAAATGCCGAATTTCTCAATGACGGCTTCAGTACGAAGGATTCTGGTGTTTGCATAAGAGGCACAATCTATGACGACGAGCCGGACTTTGACTATTATGGAGTGCTTCGGGATATTGTAGAATTACAATATAGTGCCCCATTTGATATGCATATTGTTATGTTCAAATGTGAGTGGTTCGATACGACACCAAATATCGGTTTGAGAATCGATAAACAATTTGGATTCGTCGATATAAATCATCGCAGGAGGTATAGAGGGTCCGACACGTTTGCGATAGCAAGTCAGGCTGTTCAAGTCTACTATACAAGCTACCCAAGGCGTCGTAGAGATCGCTTTGACTGGTGGGCAGTATGCAAGATTAAATCTAGAAATACATTCAACGTTGGAGACCCAGCATACCAAGAGGACCAGATCGAAAAGCCCCAATACTTGGGACAACAGTCTTGTGACATGGATGTTGAATTATAGGTTGATATACCTCTTGCTGATGAAAATAGAGGGGAGGAAGAGGTTGATATACAAGACTTAGATGTCAACCAGGGGAGAAAGAGGCGTCTTGTCCCAAGTATTGAGACTGAAGAAGAAGAAGAAGAAGAAGAAGAAGAAGAAAAAGAAGAAGAACTTTATGAGGATGAGGATGAGGATACAGATGAATTCGACGATGAGGATGATGATGATGATGAGGCCGAGGCCGAGGCCGAGGAAGAGGACGATGACGATGATTAAATATCGCTATATTTCAGTTGTATCTTGAAGCACCCAATATCTAGTCTCGAATCCTAAATTACCCTATTACATTTGGATTTACAATTACAAGTCTAGTGGAACACAAGATGCCCTTTCATCAAAAGTTACAAGAATTGTACTTTGTTGTATTGGTGCGTAATTTTATCAGATTTTGTGTATCTAGCTTTTATTCGTACTTCACTTCTGATTGTAATATTTATTTCAGTTTGGGATATTTGCGTATTATTGTATGAGTTTTTTTTTGCAGATGGCACTCCTAGGCCTACTCGTCTGGGCGGCACTCATCGCCCTGCTGCTGGTATGGATATGTTTAGTTTTATATTCATTTATAAATCTATGTTGTCGATATTTTGTTTATGTGTTCTATTTACAGGGCATGGTTGCGAGCACCCGTACTGGTGGTGCTGGCCGTGGTCGTGGCGGTGGCGGCGGCGGCGGCGGTGGTGGTGGTGGTGGTGGTCGTGGGCGTGGGCGTGGGCGTGGTGGTAGCGGTCGTGGTCGCCAGCCGCATTCCCCGGATGTGACCTCCGATCCCGACTTGGAGAGCCCGGACACAGGCTCTTTCCGCCGTCATTCTTTCTCGGTGCCACCGACATCGTCGTCGAGGCCTGTGACTCCATCCGCTAGCGGATCCGTTTCGCCACCGGATGTACCAGCAGAAGCAGCAGCAGATGCAGCAGGGGGCCCAGCAGTTACTGCAGGGTGGGCCTCGGAGTACCCCAGGATTCTGTTTCATCCTGTTACCGGGGAGTACGTGCGCGGACCCGCGGATCCCCCGACGCCACCAGAGAGGCTGGTGGGCGAGTTCCGACGAGAGCTATGGCCCGCTGGTGAATCGTAAGTAAATTTAAGTTAATTTATTAAATTTGTTTCATTTATTCAAGTTAATAATCCAGTCGTTGCTTCTTTATAGGTTTTTCCCGTGGGATGCTGCCCGGATTCTAGGGCGCATTATCCGGGATAACTACCATGGCCCCTACCTCAATTTTTCTAAGGTGCCTCAGGACATGAAGTACGTCTGGCTCGACGAGATGAGGGTATAAATCCGTCGGTGAATTATTAATTATTCTTTAAATCATTAAATTTTTTATTACGTGATATTTGAATTTGTATGTTAGAGGACGTTCTGGTGGCCCCTCCATCGCGAGGAGGCGATCCGCAGGACCTACAAAGCCGCCGCCGGGAAGAAGATACGAGATGCGGTGTACGACCTTCGTACGGCACATACGAGGAAGGACTGGATCCGGGCGGAGTACTATGAGCAGATGTTGGAGAAGATGGATACTCTGCAGTTCAAGCTGAAATCGGAGAAAGCTAAGGCTAATCGACAGGTCGCGGGTCTGCATACGGGGGGATCAAGGCCCCATGCATCGACGCGTACAGATTTGGTGAGATAGCACAAATTCAAATTCATTCTATTATTTAATTTCGTACTGTTAATATACGAAGTTAATTAAATTCTACGTATGCAGGCCCAACGGGCGGTGAAGCAGGGGAAAGAGGCGGAGACGGTCACCGCTCACGATGTATTCATGCATACGCACAAGAGGCGGAAGGACGGGAGCTTCGTCGACGCGAGGGCCGAGGAGACTGATGTAAGTACTTACGTTTATGAGATTTATGTTAGAAATATAATTATTGTTAAGTTAATTAGATAAACTTAGGATTCAGACTATAACTTAGGGAAACATAGGATTTAGATTATAACTTAGGAAAACTTATAGTATAAACACATTCATTGGATAGGCTGCGTATCGTGAGGCACTTAGTCGGCTTGAGATCGAGCCCCCTTCCGAGAATGTCGGCGAAACGACGCCCACCCAGACGCACTCTTCTATGGCCGCTCGCTACGACGACGTGTTCGTAGAATCTGTCGGCGACGTTAGGAAAGGGCGCATCTTCGGCTTAGGTTCCATGGCGCCCTCGTTGCAGCCGTCCCCGAGATATCCACCGCCTCCGCCTCCCCCAGCGCCCCCGGTTGACGATGTGAGGGTGCAGCTTGCGACTCTGACCTCCGCGGTATCAGATTTGCGGGCGATAGTGTTGGGGCGCTATCCGTCTGCTCTCGGTCCGTCTGCTCCTGGTCCGTCTGCTCCCGGTCCGTCTACTGCTGCTGCCGGTGCTTCGGATCGACCTGGTCCTTCTTCCCCCGGACGGCTTTCGTTTAACCGCTCTGCGGACGCCCGCATCGTATCGGATAACACCATCTTGACGCTCCTTGACATGATGTCGCCAGAGCAGCTACGCGCGCTTCCAGACCATGTCTTGTCCCAAGTGCCGGCACACACGGTGGAGGAGTACATACGCAAAGCGGATGCGGCGGCACGAGCACGAGACGATCCGACGGACGGGGTTTGATTTTGTTTATGTTGTTGGTTTTGTAGACATTTGGATACATTGTATGTTCGGATATTTTTTTTATGTTTGGATAATTTAATGTTGGATATTGGATATATTGTGTTGGTAATATTTTGTTGGATATTGGATACGTTGGATATTGGTGTCGGATATGGATATTTTGCATATAGATATATGGTGTTGGATATTGGATACGTTGGATATTCGTGTTGGATATGGATATATGGTGTTGTATATGGATATTTTGCATGTTTGATATTGTGTTGGATGTGTTGTATAAACAGGAAAGAGTCTGTTTGCAGTATTTTTTTTTTCAAAAATTAGCAGTTAGCGACGGACTGGCGACCACTCAGCGACGGATAGTCCGTCGCTAACTGAAGAAACTGAGGTTAGCGACGGAGTGGCGACGTAAAATCCGTCGCTACCTGGAGCATTTCAATAAAGCGACGGATTGGCGACGGACGATCCGTCGACCTGATGCTGTTTGATGTCCAGAAATTGTAGCTTTCGCGACGGATTGGCGACTAACTTACGGCGGACTGGCGACCACTCAGCTACGGATAGTCCGTCGCTAACTGGAGAAACTGAGGTTAGCGACGGAGTGGCGACGTAAAATCCGTCGCTACCTGGAGCATTTCAATAAAGCGACGGATTGGCGACGGACGATCCGTCGACCTGATGCTGTTTGATGTCCAAAATTTTAGCTTTCGCGACGGATTGGCGACTAACTTACGGTGGACTGGCGACAAAGTCCCGACAGACTATCCATCGCTAACTGGAGAAACTGAGGTTAGCGACGGAGTGGCGACGTAAAATCCGTCGCTACCTGGAGCATTTCAATAAAGCGACGGATTGGCGACGGACGATCCGTCGAACTGATACTGTTTGATGTCCATAAATTTTAGCTTTCGCGACGGATTGGCGACTAACTTACGGCGGACTGGCGACAAAGTCCCGACGGACTATCCGTCGCTAACTGTAGGAATTTAATGTATCGACGAATTGGCGACGTAACATCCGTCGCTACCTGGAGAATTTTACATTGAGCGACGGTTTAGCGACGGAATGTCCGTCGACCTGGTTCTGTTTGATGTCCATAAATTTTGCAGTTAGCGACGGATATTTTGTCGCTAATACGACGCTAATCCGTCGTACACATCGGCGGATTAGCGACGGCATAACGACGACCTGCCGTACGGGAAAATCTCTGATACGCTTTTACCGACAAATTTACGACGGATTAGCGACGGATATTGGGTATCAGAAAATCACTGATACGGTTTTGCCGACTCTTTAGCGACGGAGTTTTCCGTCGCTAACCCTATATCCTGATACATATTTTGACGAAAGCTAGTCGGTAATTCGTCGCTATATATATTTAAATGCGCCGACGGTATTCCGTCGCTAAGTCGTCGCTGAGCGACGGAGTAGCGACGGATATGTTTTAGCGACGAGGTTATTCCCGACGGCTGTTTTACCAAAATATCCGTCGGTAATCCGTCGGTATTTATTTTTGGCGACGGACGACCGACGGATAAGGCCGTCGGTAAATCCATGTATTTTGGTAGTGCTACCTTAGATGTGATTGAGACTGTATCTGCTATGTCACCCCCATTCAGGGAGTATAAACTGTTTAGTCTTATACTGTTAGATGCATTGAGACCTAGGACAACGTTCTACCGTCGACACTGCGGCGTAGGCTAGACGTTGTTACGTTCTCGTGCCCTAACTCTAGGGTGCGGGTCGTGACACATTTTTAGTGGTGGCCCATGCAGGTCGAGTTTGTGTAGTGGTATTCGAACTAGAGTACCACTACAGCCTGCAGTAGGATTAGGATATATTTTTGAAGATACTCAATCACAATTAGGATCCCTTGAGAGATTCCTGGGACGACCCTTGAGAATCTTGTTTAACTCCGATTTGAAAACTCTTTTCTTTTTCCTTGATTTGATTTATCTTTACTTTCTGCTATTGAATTTGATTTTGATGGATTATTATTGAATTTGAGTTTGTATTTATTGATTTTGATGAAGATTGTTGACATTTGAATCTTGATGTTAGCTATAGCATCCGAGTTTATAGTTATATGATTTGAAGGATTTTGTTCATTTCTGAATTTTGATGTTCGTTGATAAATTTGATTTTTGTTTTTGGTATTCATTGTTGATTTAATTTAATTTTTGACAAGATGAAATTATATGGGCTAGGTCATCTAAGTTATGAAAATCTTGTCTTCTATAGTCACATTAGCCAGCATGGTGAGGACATATAGTCTGATTTTAGATATATTTCTCGGGTGTGGAAATTTAAGGTTTTTGCAGCCAAGCTAGCGGCATCGCAAAAATGTTAAATACCATGATTCTAGAGGTATGTGCACAAGTCAAGGACTCTGTGATTATCGTAGCCTTGCTCACTAGTATGGCGAGGATTTAGAGTACCATGATTTTGGATAGACGCATATGATTATCAGATTGTACCTTAAATGTTTTCGAACATGTTTTTGCTACTTTTGTTTCAGTCATTCAAAAAAAAGAGAAGGAATTATTGTTGTTTTGTTTTGTTTTGTTTCTCATTTTTTACTTAGGATGTAGCTTTAGCTATTTTTATAAACCTTGTGTAACTTTTTACAAAAATTTATTTCTTCTTAATACAATAAACCAATGATTTTGCTAGGCCTTATTTTGGATTTGGTATTATAATTCTTGTTTCAAAAAAAATGGGTTCCTCTTTTAAATAGATAAGCAGAACAGATTCTATTATCATTCTTTTCCTGCCAATATTTTTACTACCATCATTCCTTGTCTTATATACCTGTCCTGATTATATCAATTCCCTGTCTCGTATATAATTCTGTCAGCTATACCTTGACAACTCTTGAATCTTCATATCATTTTGCCCGAGAAATGTTAAGGAAGTGATGTAAATTATGTAGCTCAGAGAAAACGTAACTGGTTA
Source organism: Iris pallida (assembly GCA_029216955.1). Taxonomy (NCBI): domain Eukaryota; kingdom Viridiplantae; phylum Streptophyta; class Magnoliopsida; order Asparagales; family Iridaceae; genus Iris; species Iris pallida. The sequence goes on along the minus strand of JANAVB010029420.1, from coordinate 426,111 downwards.
TTTTATGATGATCTAAAGAAAATCAAATGTGGAGTGTTCCATATGGAAACTTGAGATAGAAATGTGGTAAAGGTCTCGAATAGAATAAAGAGATGTATACTGCCAATCTGGAAATAATTACATTTAGAGAAATTTTGGGGTTATGAGATAGTTTATAGGTGTATTCAAAACTAATGAGGATATTAGAGGTCAACCTAGTTTTGAGAACTTAGAAAATCTTGGTTATTGATTCTCGGGAAAACTTTTACTCTGAGGCTATGTAGAAGGTTAGTAATGGAAAAGAGAAGTTAATTGTGTTTAATAAGGATATTAAACAAGATGTTGTGAGGAAATGACTAGGGATAGAGAGACCACAAAGTTATGTAAGTTTAGAGATTGCTGTGAAATATTTTTAGGAGAATAATATCAAGGGTGTATGTCGAAGAAAATACGGAAGTTGATTTTATGATGGAAGATAAGTTTTGTAAGGCCTAGAGATTTAAATTAAATAATACGAGGAGAACAATTTGAACAAGTTCAAGGAATTCGTAAACGGGATTTAGAGGTTTTGGGTCAAATTTAAGACAAGGTGAAAGAACTTAGAAATTTAAATAAATAGTTAATGTTGATTCCTAAATGTGAGGGCCGTGCTTCAAGAGTGATGTTTGGAAATTGGGAATTGCCTACGGTAGTCATGGTAAGGGTTTAAGTAAAGGTTAAATTTTCATATGGAGACTGGTGAGGTAAAGATATGATTGGCAAGTTATGACCAGATGAACTTAAGAGTATCAGAAGCAGATGACTAACTCGATCTTCATTATTTTTGTGCATTAATTACCACCTCTTGAACTCCAACTTTCTAATTGAGATTCTTGACGTTCCTTATCGTGACTTTGATATTCGGAATGTAATACTAGCTGTTACCCTCCAACAAATCTTATATGCAAGACCTAGACGAGCTCACCTTCGTATAGGTATATCATGTCCCACTAAAACCCGTCTTCTTGTACTCTATTTTCTTGATATGATTTTCTGGTCAACTGGCTAAACTATAACCTCTACCATTATACTAAATTTCTTCTTATTTCAATTAGAAATCAGCCTTGACTCAATTCTTTCGACCCGACATGTGATGGTGTTCTGCTTGTTTCCTTAGATGCTTAACCTTGTACCTTATCTGATTACTTGACCCGTTTGGTTAAGAACCTTGGACTATGTAATTCTTTTCATCATTACCACCCTTATATCTTGTGCTGTTAAATTAGCCTTAGTTTTGCAAGCTTATCTATTTTCGAGCTTGGTCATGACATATTTTATTGGGTGGCCACCCACTAACATATTGTCTAATCAGAACCGGTACATGATGGTCTGATCAACCTATTGCACTTTGGTTCGCTTTTTCATGTATCAATCTACGAGAATGGAGACATAGTTAAACTTGACCCTAGAGTCTCATTCGCGACAGCCTTGACAATTCTCCTTGAAATCTTTTCATCGCCTATGAACCTCGTATTCGTACTTAGTCGAATTAAATTTAATCTTGACCTGAACCTCCATCATTGGATGCTCGTGCTCATACTTTGATTTCATTGATTTCCTTTCTTGCCCAAATCTCGTTTTATCCCGAAATTGATCAACGTAGGTCGTGTCAAGACAAAAATCTATTTGTGATTTGTTGTGCCTAAATTTTTAATTTTTGCCATTTTATGGAATAGTAACCTTTTAATAATTTCTTAGTTGCTTGTTAATGACCAATTTTTATATAGGATGGTAGACAGCCCTACAATCTTGATGATTGTTGTTCCCTTACCTTTCCAATTAGGACACCCTAGATTGTTTGTGTGTTGATACCATAGTACTGTTTTGACCTAGAATGATTAGTGTACCTAGGTGAGACTTCCAACTTCTATGGTATGCCCTGACCTTGTATACTATTCCTTCAAATTGCATGATTTAGATAAATTTTCTTAAGACCTTGATTGTTGGAAAATAGGGACGTCACCCCATTAGTATATATTGTAGATATATATAGGTTAGTCCTTGATGTGGGGATGTGTGTCTATAAACATGTAGCTTATGAGATTTATGAGAGATTATAGTATCAGCCTTGATAGGATGTACTACTCTTTTGGTGAGTATAAATGTGTTATGAGAGATAGGAGCCTATATGTCTTAGTAATGTATCGTCCTATGGTAATAGAATGTATTAATAGATGGTTAATAGGAAGATAATAGTTTGAGCATACCTATAGCCTATGATCAGTTCATTTCCAACCTTAGTTAAGAACACTTTAAAATAGGTCCAGTCCCTTGGATATAGGTTCCAGTCCATATTTTATTGAAGTTCCATTACCGCCGTACAGCAGAGCAGTGTTGGAGGTATTCCTAGTTGACACTATCTAGATGTCCATTTATTATTCCAATGTTAGGAAGTGTTACCTTAGATATTGGGTAGGTTAGAGGCTCTAGAAGGAGTACTATCGATCTTAAATTTCGAGGACGAAATTTTTCTAAGGTGGGTAGAGTTGTAGCACCCAGTTTCCCAAATGAGGGTAATTTTGAAATTTCGTATTTATAATTATTTTAATAATGATATTTAATTCATGATATGATTTTTGGTGATTTTAAATCATTTTAAAATTATTTAAATCAATGACTTGTGGTTTTGACGTTTTGCTAGTGAAACCCTATAGACTGTTTGACCTAGAGCCTAACCATGTGATTATGATATTTTAATGTCATTTTTGGCCTAAGGATATTTTTACATTTGACCTCTTTGAATTATTTTAATATTATTTTATTATTTATGATATTGTTTTGGGGTTATTTGAGTCGGGTTCGAATTTCAACTCAATCCGACTTGAAACGGGGACCCGGGGGTAGTTTGACTCTAGTGGGACCCGCACACTAGTTAGGCATGGCCCACATGATATTAATTTTAGTCCACATGATAGAAATATTTTAGTTATAGGTTAGACTAATTATTATGGATAAAGTTAGTGTGATTAGAGACTTTAGAATGACTAATTTAGCTCCAACCAATTAGCCCTTTCCTAATACTCATTGAATAGGTTAGTGGGGGCATTTTAGACCTTACCATAATAGGATAAATAGCCCCATATGACCAGCCACTTTGGGAGAGGATAGGCTTAAGTTCATTTCATTATTCTCATCCACACTCTCTCTCTTGTTCTTCCCCAAATTCCTAGAGAGCAATCCCTAGTAATTTTTCCACCAAATCCTTCCATTTCGCCACCAAATCTTCTTCTTTTCTTCTCCATTCTAGCCAAGGAGGAAGCTACCTAAGTTTGGGAGGATTCGGAGCTCGTTCGTGTCCTTTTGGAATCCCTACGTGTCGGTGTCACTCCGGGAAGGCTTTTCTTCGATTCGATCTACCGGGAGGTATAAATCCCTTCTCCTTTTCATTTCCTCATGCATATAGGTCTATTTTGAACCTATAGGAATGACCCCCATGGTTGTATCTCCATTTGTGTCCATTTCATGTCCATTTGGAGGTCATAGGAGTGTCATTTGTGTTGTGGTTGTGTCCATGTGGGAAAACCCTAAATTTGGACACACTATGTGTTGTTGTTATGTATGAATGAATTATTACATGTTTAATCTCATATTTTTGTATTGGAGATGTGTTCTATAGTGTCTCATATATGTATATTAGTGTAGAGAGTGAGTTCTTGATATATTATGTTATATACTTGTGTTCTTTTGTCTCAAACTACTCAAATCCGTCATGATTTTTATCCACGTTTTTAATTTCAGCCCTAACTTAGAAATGGCATAACTTCTAGCTCAAAGCTCGGTTTAATCTTCCGATTTTTTAAAAGAAGCGTATTGAAGTTAGCTTTCCAAAAACATATAGTAATAGGCCTAATTCATTCTGTAACTTTCTGGAGAATTATTTGAGTGTCAGCTGTACGAAAGACAAACACATTTTCGGTGTTTTCGCAATTTCGGGAGTTTCCGGAAACGAAAACGCGATCCGTTTGAAGTTTCGAAAAGCTAACACATAGATCTATAACATACTTTAATCCTAGATTTTAATTCATGCTGATTTGGTACAGTATTGATTATTAGTAGGAGTTACTATTCGGCATATGCATTTTGTGCACCCTTGTGTGTAATATAATGTTCTATTAGATTTTAACCCATGTTAATGTATATATATTACGTAATTAAATAGAGAATGCAAGCATGAGTAGATGTTTAAATAAATGATGTATGAGGTGTAAGTATCCTATCTAATGTAAGCATGTATAAGTATGGCTTGTAATGAATATGTAGGTTCCATAGTATGTAATGTATGGTGCATATAGTAGTGCAAGAGAATAAATGAATGATGAATGAATGCAAGCATGAATGTAATGTAATAATAGATGTAATGTATGCAATATACAAGTTAATGAGATGTAATATTCTATGTTAACACAAATCCTATATTACCTCATGTACCCCCCTTACACTATGTTGACACTATCACACTTGACACATTGTTCACTTACACTTTGACACTCTTTGATATGTATACACTATGTATGCCCATTTAACCCTCACTTGCCCCTTTGCCATGTTCACATACACACACATAGCCTCTTAAATAAGTATTTATGGATATAGTTAACTTAGCTATGTATGTATATTATATATATGTTAGCATATTTTGTTGTAATATATAAGTTTATATAACCATTTGAAATGCCATGATTATAGACCTAATGTTGAATACCAATATATGTATGTGTATATATGTGTAGACATATATAGCTTAAAGTAATAGATTACCTAGTGTATATCCAATGTGAATTCTTGCCTATTTGAGTATTGAATAATTGCATGCTATATAGAGTTGGGTGTATGTTGGCTTGTATAGCCTTGTATTGATGTGTGCTTGCTAGGATAGTCTTGGTTAGGCCTAGTAAGACTTACTGTGTTAGGATATGACCTAGTTTGACTAGTGCAGTTGACCAGAGTTGACCAAGGGTTGACTTTGGCCTAGTTTGACCTAGATTCATGTAGAATGTATTGTAGTGCTTTATATTACCCTTCTGGACATGTTGTGACTTGTGCTGTTCTAATTAGGAGCCAGACACCTCTCCTCGGACAGTATCTTTACCTTGGACATTCAGATATCAGACGAGTACATTCTCTGATCATTTCATATCCTGCTTAGAATTATTTTCCTGCTTTAAATTACTTTACTTGATACTGTCATGTTGGTCACACGGATTGGTACTATATGGATTCTTTCTTGAGATGTTATCCTTTAGGAGCATCGGATATTACATGTTCTGTGTGTTTCACTTACATTGTGTATCACTATACTTCTTGGTTCATTGATCACTTGTGACATGTACCCTCATGATCGTAGAGTCTCCTTGAATCACTCACTGTTGGGTAACCCCCAGAATCACCCATTTATGGGCATCCATGTATCACCCTACGGGGCCATTGCATGGAATCATAACATAACCTGGCTGGATCCTTGTGTATTGATTGGGGGTACGGAGGAGTAGAATTAGACATGTGAATAATACCCAAGTAGTATCTTATCAGAATCTCTTCCATAGTGTCTTATCAGAATCTCCTATGCCATTTACATGTCTATATTGTACTCTGACTCACTAGCCACTGTTAGTTCTCTATATATAGTAGATATTTCTATTACAGCTCTCTCTCTGTTTACATACTGTATTTCTTTCAGTACCTGTATCTTATTTTACTGCATGATTATATTTTCTAACCTGCTATGATCTGTTGAGATGTACTGTACTCGCTCCTGTCCTGACTGGACCTGTTGATAAATTTTACAGATAGCTTGGAGGTTGCCTGCTAGCCTAGAGGAGACACATTAGAGGTTGTTTAGATAGTTATTTCATTTTGTCTGGAGTTGTATTTACTTGTGAATTACTGTATTTGAGTTTTGAGATATATTTCTGGGTTTATGTATCTTAGACACTTAGACTTCTATCTCCTGTATTTATTTTAGATTTCATATTTTATCTATCTTTATCATGCTCTACCTTAGATGTGATTGAGACTGTATCTGCTATGTCACCCCCATTCGGGGAGTATAAACTGTTTAGTCTTATACTGTTAGATGCATTAAGACCTAGGACAGCGTTCGACCGCCGACACTGCGGCGTAGGCTGGGCGTTGTTACGTTCTCGTGCCCTAACTCTAGGGTGCGGGTCGTGACACTATGTGTCCAAGAATCACCATGCAGTAATGGCCTACCGGCCATACAGCATACGACTAGGGGGGAAACAGGGTCATGTGGCAAGGCTGCTAAGAATCATGCGGCTCGGGAAAAAGAGGCTTATGCGGCAAGGGGGAAACAGGCTCATGCGACAAGGCTAGAGGTAGCCATACGGCAATGGAGAACAGGCTTATGCGGCAAGAGGAGCAGGCTCATGCGGCAAGAGGAGCAGGCTCATGCGACAAAGGAGGAACAGGCTAATACGGCAAGAGTCAACCAAAGCCATGCGGCCAAGGGTCAACCGAAGCCATGCGTCCAAGGGTCAATCGAAGCCATACGGCAAGGGTCAGGCGGGAAGTACTGTTCTTCTTCTCCAACTTTTTTGAGAAGAAGAACCTGGGAAGTTGGGGGTTCCCAACTTCCCAACCTTCAATCCAAGCCAAAATCTGGACTTCTAAAGGTTAAAATTGGGTATAATGATCTTCTCTACAACATGGAATCATCAAAACTTGAAAATAATAAAGTTTGATAGATTAAAACCCAAGAAATCCGAAAATGCAACAACTTAGATCTACATGAAATGAACCATGGAAATTAAAAATGCTAAGTACTAAAGTGTCTTAGAATCTCATGAGGAAGAAAATGGAACAACAAAAATTGAGTTCCTTCATGAAGTAAGTTGCACTTGCCTAAGCTCTTGGTAGGTGGAGAGAGTTAATGGAGGAAGAAGAAGTAAATGAAGAAGTGAATGAAGAAGTGAATGAGGAGAAAGAAAGGGGTTGGTGGCTTATAAAGAGGGGGGTTAGCATGTTGGGCCAAGTCCTAACAAACCCAGCCCAACCAAATATACCAAGCCAAGCCAAGCTGAACTAGGATGAACCCAAAATAAACCAAGGCAAGATTAAAACAGGATCAAGCTAAGCAAGACAAGTCTAACTACGGGTCGAGATTCCGTACACGTATACTGGAAGTACGTATAACGAAAAACGGAGGTGACAACTCTATCCACATTAAAAGAATTCCATCTTCGGAATTTAATCAAGAGGCTAGAGTTGTCGGGGAAAGCTATATTAATTATAAGCAAGCTACGACTAGGAAATCAATCAAGCAATCATTCATGCAAGCAAGGAAGTTGAAGGCATAAGACATAAGAAAGACTTTATAACTTACGAGTCAAACAGGTCAGTATATCGCGATCGGATATCATCCTCATGCTCCCACGTTGACTCACCCAAGGAGTGATGACCCCAAGCAATACAGACTAACTTGATAGTCTTGTTCTTGAGTATCTTCTCTCTTCGGTCCAATATGGATATGGGTCTCTCCTCATACGAAAGGTTGGTACTAACAAACAATTCTGAATAATCAAGGACATGACTCATATCCGGGATATACCATCGCAATTGGGATACATGGAAGACATCATGCACCTCACATAACGATGGCAGAAGAGCGAGACGATAAGACACATCTCCTACTCGTTCTAGAATGTCGAATAGCCCTATATACCTAGGACTAAGCTTTCCCCGTACGCCAAAATGAATGACGCCATGGGTAGGCGAGATCCTAAGAAATACATGGTCGTCGACAGAAAATTCAAGGGGACGCCGATGAGAATCGGCCCAATGGCGCTGGCGATCTTGTGCAACTCGAAGATGATCTCTGACTTGCCTTACCACCTCAATAGTCCGTATGATCATCTCTGGACCAAGCATCTGCCTCTCGCCTATATCATCCCATGCTAACGGAGATCTGCACTTTCTGTCGTACAATGCCTCGAAAGGTGCCATCTGGATACTATTGTTATAGGAGAACTCCATGAAATGCAGGTGATCTTCTAACGAACCTCCGAAGTCGAGTATACATAACCGCAACATATCTTCAAGAGTCTGGATCGTGCATTCTGACTGACCATCTGTCTGCGGGTGATAAGCTGAACTGAACTTGAGACGAGTCCCCAAACTTTTCTGAAGACTCTTCCAAAAGTGCGATGTGAATCTTGAATCTCTGTCAAATACGATACTGACTGGTACTCCATGCAACTTGACTATCTGCCTGAGGTACATCTCTGCAAGCTGATCCGTCGACTGACCAACCCTGAAGAAAAGAAAATGTGCTACCATGGTGAGTTTGTCAACTATAACCTAAATAGCATCTCTTCCAGCTGGGGATCTAGGTAATTCAGTTACAAAATCCACGGTAATGTGCTCCCATTTCTATTTTGGGATCGTTAAAGGTTGAAGAAGTACAGCCGATCTTTGATGTTCAGCTTTAACTTGTTGGCAAACTAAACATTAGGAGACAAACCGGGCTATCTCTCTCTTCATGCCATTCTACCAAAAATGCTGTCGGATATCATGATACATCTTCGTACCGCCCGGATGAATCAAATATTGAGAACTGTGAGCTTCTGCCATGATCTCATGTCTGATATCACCACTAGGTACACAAAGATGCCTTCCATGCCAAAGTGTACTGTCCTTATGGATACATAATTCTAGTCTTCGTCCTGCTACACATTCTTCCCTAAGCTTCTGAAGCTTAGAATCTGATGACTGAGCTAACTTGATCCTCTCAACTATACTGGACTGAACTTGTATACTGGTCATCAATGCCACATTGGTAGGAAGGACAACTTCTATATCCATCTTCTGAAGATATGCTAATAACTCTTGTTGTGCTGTTAGAAAATAAACTTTGGCTCTTCTGTTCAATGTATCTGCAACGACGTTGGCCTTCCCAGGATGATACTGTAGGTTGATGTCATAATCCACAAGCAGCTCTAGCCATCTCCTCTGACGTATGTTAAGATCCTTCTGAGTAAACACATACTTCAGGCTTTTGTGGTCGGTAAAAATCTTCACCCTATCTCCATACAAGTAGTATCTCCAAAGCTTAAGTGCAAACACTACTGCTGCCTGTTCCAAGTCGTGGGTTGGGTAATTCCTTTCATGATCACGAACTTAACGTGACGCATAAGCTATTACCTTCCCATGCTGCATCAAAATACATCCTAAGCCTCTGCCTGAAGCATCACAATACACTGAGAATCCTCCGGTCCCATCTAGAAGCGTGAAAATGGGTGCCGTCATCAAACCTTGCTTCAACTTCTCAAAAGAATCCTGACATTCTGCTATCCAAGTAAACTGTACTTCCTTGTGGGTCAACTGCGTCAGTGGTGCTGAAATTTGACCAAAGTCTGAAACAAATTGCCAGTAGTAGCCGGCCAAGCCAAGAAAACTACGAACTTCTATAACTGTGCTGGGTACCGACCACGTCTCAATAGCCATGATCTTCTAGGGATCCACTTCTACTCCTCTTTTGGTGATGATATGACCCAAGTATAAAATGTGATCGAGCCAAAACTTGCATTTACTGAACTTTGCATACAACTGGTGCTCTCTGAAAATCTGGAGGACAACTCTGAGATGCTGCTCATGCTCCACTTCATTCTTGCTGTAGACCAGGATGTCATCTATGAACATAATCATGAACTGATCCAAATAGGGCATGAAGATACGATTCATGAGGTCCATGAATACAGCCGGCACATTGGTTGCTCCAAAGGGCATAACAAGGAACTCCCAATGCCCATACCTGGATCTAAATGCCGTCTTCGGGATGTCCTACTCTCTGACTCTGATCTGGTGATATCCTGACCGTAAATCAATCTTCGAGAATACGGATGCCCCTCTGAGTTGATCAAACAAGTAATCTATTCTCGGGAGAGGATATCTGTTCTTGATTGTCACTGAGTTCAAGGTACGATAGTCAACACATAATTTGGACGTACCATCCTTCTTTTTTACAAGAAGCATCGGAGCTCTCCAAGGCGATCCACTAGCACGGATGAATCCTTTGGTCCTGAGTTCTTCAATCATCTTATACAATATCTCCAATTCTGATGGTGTCGTCCGGTAGACTCTCTCTGACACTGGTGTTGTTTCGGGGATCAAGTCTATGGTGAACTTGATCTCTCTCTCTCTCTGGTGGCATACCTGGAAGCTCCTCGGGGAAAATATCGAGAAAGTCTTCTACAACTCGGGGAAACTGAACTGCTGCTGCAACTGCCATCCGCAATACTGGGGAAGAAGGTTCTATTCCGCCTCAGAAAAATGAAAACTATGGCTCACCAGGAATACTAAAAATAATCTTGCCGTTATGACAATCTATTCTAGCATACTGGTCCCTCAACCAATCCATCCCTAAGACCACGTCATAGTCGGCCATCAGAAATTCTATCAACCTAGCAAAAAACTCTCTACCGCTAACTACGATTCGACACGAGAAAAATACTCTATCTACTCCCACAAGACCATTACCAGTAAGTATATTGAGCCTTACTGATAATGACTCGGGCTCCAGTCCTATCCGTGTCGCGAATCGTGTATACATAAATGAATGCGATGCACCCGAATGAAATAATACTGATGCTGGAAAAGAGTTGACGAGAATGGTACCTGCCACCACCTCATCTAAAGCTAACTCTTCCTCCACGGTCAAAGCCATAGCCTGACCTTGCCCTCTGGGAGCTGGTTCCCTCTGCTAGAAACCTCTCTAGCAGTTCTGGGAATGAGCTTGGACTTGTGCATACTGCTAGGGGTTCTGCTGCTGAAATGCTTGGGCCTGAGGCGGCAAGGGCCTCAGGAACGTGTGCTGATGCTACTGCTATACTGATACTGGGGATGGTCCCCTAACCGAGGGACTAGAAAAGGTTGAAGAAGATGAACTCCCCCTATTCGGGCAGTTCCTAACCCTGTGGTTCGGTGCCCCATAAACCAAGCTCAAACCCTGTGCTCTGCGACACTCTGATACCACATGCCCTGGCTTTCCATAATGAGTGTAACACATTGCGGAAGACTGCTTCTGTTTCTGCTGCTGGGGAAATACTGGGGTCGAATGCTGAATCGACGTAACGGAAGCCGCCCGCCTCGGAGCTCCAATGGTCAAAGCCCTAGCTGCCGGGGCTGGTACTGAAGATTGGTTCATCTGTCCGTGAGACCGCTTTCGACTTCTGGTTCAGTCCATAATCCTCTGGGAGGTATACTCATGCCTCCTAGCTGCTCGTAATACGGCATCGAAAGTCTGATGCTCAAACTGCTCTACTACCAGTAAAATCTCCAGGTGGAGTCCCTGCTGGAACCGCTGAGCTCCGTCGAACTCGGTCGCCACCAAGGTGGGAGCAAACCGACTAAGTCTAGAAAACTCAATCGTATATCCATCGACCGTCCTGCCCATCTTCTTCAAATTCGTGAACCTCGTCTGTAGATCATACCGAGCTACAGCGTCAAAGTACTTGGTCCAAAATCTCTCACGAAATACTGTCCAGGCAATAGGTGCCACTACTCCAACGGCCTGTACCGCCTATCAGTTGCGGGCTAGATCCAATAACTGCAGGCGCACCACGACCACCTTCTCGTCTTTTGGAGTCCTGGCTGCTTCTAGAATAACCTCAGTGTCCTGTAGCCAAGCATCTGCGGCAATAGCATCTTTGCTGCCATCAAAGAATGGAGGGTTCAAGCGCTTGAAGCTGTTGGCTGCACTGTTACTTTGATGACCACCTCTGCTCAGAGCATCGTGGACTATCTGGTACAATGCATCACCTAGACGATCTTGTGATACAAGCAACTTCCTGATAAGTCCAACCAAGACTTCATCATCCTGTCTTGCAGGCTGGGCTGGCTGCACTGAGGGTTCTAGACCTCCGGGAAGCATGACTCGGGAAGCTGCACCTGAGTGCTGAGCTTGATCCTCTTGTTGCGAGGGTACTCGCTGAGCTCCTTCCGGCTGATTGGCAGGACCAAGAGCAATGCCAATGAAGAAGACGACACAGGGAACAATAAAGAAGGACCAGGACATATCAAAGATACAAGCATGTGATCAGGTCAAGATTTCAGGAATTTAGAGGGTACGAGCAGAGATCAAGGACGAGTGCTGATTGAGACATCTATTCGGTAAACCCTCACATATCTTGATTTACAAGACCTGCATGGGCTACCACTTAAACCGTGTTACGTACCAGAACCAGAATACTGGAGAGCAGGGACGGACACAACCAGCTACGTATATTGAAGTGCAACCCACCTCGCTATACGGTCACGGGTGTCTAGATAAAATATACAACAGTCTCTTATGGTCATGAACAAGCCTATTGTCTCAATCTCAAGCAAGTAATAGCAGTTTACAAGATGTCAGAGCACCAAATATACAACAGTAAGACGTCCCATACATTATATATTTGGATGACCATGAAGCTAGTCGTATAAAAAATGAGGACTAGCGAGAATTTTAGTCATACATGATCAACCCTAGGATTTGTTAATCATGCTACAGCCCGTAGAAAGACAGTAAGTAAAGTGCAATCGAGCTAACATGTGCTCGTCGGCTATACGCCTCAAAAATTATTTTTACAATAGAGTGGGGGAGCAAAAATAAAACCTACTCGTTGCCAGGATTACGCCTGGTTGTCACCATCTGGCTGGATGGTAGGGAGATCCTCTGGAGCCACTCCGGTATCTGGTCACACAAAACCAGCTGGGTCAGATCCCAGAAAGAGCAAGTGCCACAAAGGAGACTTCACTTAAGAACTAAAACCAGCAATTAGCACAAGGACATAATTATATAATAAAGGACTAGAAATATAGAAAATCATGATGAAATACGATAAGATAACCATGGGACTATTCAGATAACCAAGTTACAACTCGTAAACCAAATAAGGACCGGGGTTGTAACCCTTCATCTGAACGAAACTTAGTTTTCCACCATTTATCGATAATGTAACACAAGCAATCGGGTCATGTAACAATCTTGTACATGATCAGGACAAGACTAGACTGGTTAGACTCCATCCAACATTTACGGCCAAGCAATAAGTACGGCTTAGTACTTTAACTAACTAGGGTTATCACAGGCCTAGTTACTAGCAAGATGGAATGAGATTATTCCAACAGCCACAAGCCCTGCAAACCATTCAGGTTAACCGAACGTAATTAGGGGTTAAGTTTATGTGGGTACATCGTCCAGGAGACGCATGTACCCTTAAGTAGCTTGAAGGGTGCAACACATGACAGTGTGCTAGAAATGTGTCCTACTCGACGGTAGGCTACAAATCCCATGATGGGGCGCCCAGATAACGAGATTGTCTGTAGCTGGGAAATCTCTTCATGAGTACTGGATTATTCTAGTTATTAGCCTTAGTCAATTTAAGTATGTACCCCTGACCGTGGTACTCAAGGGTCCCTGCCCTAGACATGATGCAAGACAAGTCTGGTTTATTTGTACAAACACAATCGCCTACGGTGTCCAGGCCATTCATTCTTGTCATGTCATGCTAGCCGTTGCAACAACATATCGAGGTATATCATGTTAGGTTTACTTATCAAGAGTGCACCACGATGGGCCACTATCATGTCATGTTACTTGTTACTTGTCTAGAGTGCACCACGACGGGTCACTATCGTGTTTATGGAACATGTTCAAAATTAACATGGTATAAGCATTTTCATCAAGAACCCGGGTCATGAGACATAAGCATACATATAACAACCAAAATAGTAAAAGGGGTGCAAAGGCAATAGGAAGAGCCATGCCGAGAGCCAAGGGCCATGGCCTATGCGGCCAAGAATTGCCATGCTGCAAGGGCCTAATGGCCTTGCAGCATACGACTAAGGGGGGGAGACAGGGTCATACGGCAAGGCTGCCAAGAATCATGCGGCTCGGGGAAAACGGGCTTATGCGGCAAGGAGAAACAGGCTCATGCGGCAAGGCTAGAGGTAGGCATGCGGCAAGTGGGAACAGGCTTATGCGGCAAGAGGAACAGGCTCATGCGGCAAAGGGAACAGTCTCATACGGCAAAGGGGAAACATGCTTATGTGGTAAGAGTCAACCGAAGCCATGCGGCCAAGGGTCAACCGAAACAATATGGCCAAGGGGCAACCGAAGCCATGCGGCTAAGGCCTATGCGAAAAGGGTCAGGCGGGAAGAACTGTTCTTCTTCTCTAACTTTTTCGAGAAGAAGAACTTGGGAAGTTGGAGGTTGCCAACTTCCCAACCTTCAATCCAAGCCCAAATCTGGACTTCCAAAGGTCAAAATCGGGTAGAATGATCTACTCTACAACATGGAACGATCAAAACTTAAAAATAATAAAGTTTGATAGATCAAAATCCAAGAAATCTGATAATGCAACAACTTAGATCTACATGAAATAAACCATAAAAATTAAAAATGCTAAGTACTAAAGTGTCTTAGATCTCATGAGGAAAAAAATAGAACAACAAAAATTGAGTTCCTCTATGAAACAAGTTGCACTTGCCTAAGCTCTTGGTAGATGGAGAGAGTTAATGGAGGAAGAAGAAGAAGTAAATGAAGAAGTGAATGAAGAAATGAATAAAGAGAGAGAGAAAGGGGTTGGTGGCTTATAAAGAGGGGGGTTAGCATGTCGGGCCAAGTCCTAACAAATCGAGCCCAACCAAATATACCAAGCCTAGCCAAGCTGAACCAGGATGAACCCAAAATAAACCAAGGCAAGATTAAACCAGGATCAAGCTAAGCAAGACAAGTCTAACTATGGGTCGGGATTCCGTACACGTATACTGGAAGTACGTATAACAAAAAATGGAGGTGACAACTAGGGTCTATGGAATTTCATGGTTTTGATCTATCAAACTTGGTTATTTTTGAAAAATAGTGGTTCAATATTGTAGTGAATTTGATTTCATTCAATTTTAGCTTTTATTTTGCACAATTTTTAGTCCTATAGCCCAAGTTATGGAGATTGGAAGTTTCTAAAACTCCGTGGCCAAAAGCTTGTTGTTGGTAGGGACGACGACCCTCCGTACGCACGGTTTATATACCACCGTTTCTGCGTGCATGCTTCGCGCTGCCGTGCCACTCGCCCGTACGCGCTTACATTGTATACCATTCGTGCGCTATCTGCCATTCGTTCGCTGTGTGCCATCCATTGTGCGCCGTTCGTGCTGTGTGCCATTTGCATACTGTGTACCATCCACTGTGCACCATTCTCGTACTGTGTGCCATCCGGTGTTCGTCGTTTGTGTTGTACGCCATCTGTACGTTGTTACCATCCGCTGTGCACCGTTCGTGCTGTGCACCATTCGTGTACTCCATCATCCGTTGTGCACGGTTTATGTGCTGTGCACCATTTGTGCAATGTACGCCATCCGCTGTACGTTGTTTGCGCTTTGTGCCATCTGCGTGCTGTACACTGTTCACGCATTGTGTCCTGTTTGTGCACCCCTGTATGATGTGTCCCCTCGTGCCCTTCGCATTTTCATTCATGCTGCGCACCTACACACCTTCCGTACCCAAGTGCCCCGCGTGTTTGACCCATGAGCCTGTGAGCCCAAGTGACCTGTGTGCCTATTGGATGACTATGTGACTTGATCTTGTTCCTAACTGAACTACCGGTAGATGTGCTGGTAAATTCTATGTGTGTACTGAGGTACAACCTATGTGTGCACGGATGTGCTATCCTACGTGCTAAGCGATCCAACGCATTATATGTCAGTACATTCAAAGTTTCCAGTACATACATGATAAACGGTCAGTGATAATTATGTGGTGTGTTGTTTGTTGAGTGATGCATTACACTAAGAATGGATCCATATATAGGACACCATGAACCAGTGTGGTTCCTACTTAGGGTACTCGTACTAATATACGACAACTAGAGGATGATCATGTGGCCATGACATGTGAAATCCAAGACTATCATAGGGTTTAACTAAACAACTCAATCTAGTAGATGCATGAGGAGGGAAAGAATCTCGAGATCGTGTGATACTAGCCACCCTAGGTCCCGTCATGACGTATCGGGTTGGCCGCCATGGATATTACTAATCTATGTATAGTGGATGACAATATTTGACTCCTACGTGCTACGAGTTATACGTTCTGTATGGTAGCCTTTCGAAGGACCAGTGCATAATCAATGTGCTATGCATTACCGAATCGGATTGGCTAGCCCTGCTGGAAATGACACGATATGAGGATTCCTATAAACAACACTGCAGGGATAACCCCGCCAAATATAGAAAGCCGTAGGATTGATTGCCGCTTACAAAACAACTTGCTTATAATCTATATCTTCTATCAGTAGCAGAGGAACATGGACTGTCATGGTGCGTGGTCCAACTTATGTCCTTATTTGTTTGTTGGGTTGGGCCATTGTCCTATGACAAGCTATGGTCCGAAGTTATGACCAGAAGTCCATAACTTGACCAGGGTTATAGGATATATCTTATCTTGATACAATATTGACATCGTTTGTCCTTGTCTGGTTGTAATGGTGCCGTATGGTCTCGATGATACGTTATAACCTATAACTCCTGAGCCAAGTCATATTACTAATTATTATGCTTGGGTTTTATCTCTCTCTTATGTGCTTTCTTGTGGTACTTGCTATTCGGGGCTGACTCCGTTGGTTTTGTTTGTCCAGATCTCGTAGCGGAGCCCGAGGATCCAGCTTTCTTTCCTGAAGACAATGCTTCATACTAGGAGCATGCCGTCGAAGGACTCGAGTAAGTTTTTTCTCCACCACTCTAGTATCATCAGTTTTGTTCTGGCGTTTAGCCACCGGCGCCTGTTTAGCCGATTATTCTTGATATTTAGTTTCCAAGCAGAATTGTAATTAAATCAGACTGCAGCTAAATATGATTATGTACTTATGACCCTCTGGGCTTGCTGACTTATAAAACTAGCTCCTAATGATCATTTTGATGAAGCATCGATGACGCCTTAGTGTTTTATCCTATATGTTCATTAATTGTTGTTTTCTTGTTTTGAATGATTAAAATATTGATATAATGTATGATCCTATACGACTTGATTGTAGTACACACCCCCTTGTCTTTTGACAGCCCTGACCGCTATGTGATGTCTTCATACCTCATACGGTGTAGCTGGCCATGTCCGTCCCCGTATTCCGTTACTAGGGCGTGACAAGGTTATAGTGGTAGCCCATGCAGGTCTCATTTTTAGACTTGTGGGGTGTTAATATTATAGAAGTCTCAATCAAAACTTGTTCCTTTTGACCTCTTGTCTCGTCTTATCTTTCCTCACCTTGATTGTTAATTTGATTTGCATCGTCGAATCTTTTTCGTCTTGTCATTTGATATCCTATATCTTTCCCTATAGGGGTGCTTCCTTCTCAGTAGCTGGCGAGGCCAACATGGAAGAACTTCTGACAAAGCAAGGCTTGACAGGGCAGCAATAGGAAGAAATGCCTCCTCTTGGTCAGATTCGGTAGAGATTATGTCAGAGCCAGTATAGCAGCAGGTTCCAAAAACTCCTGTACCACCAGCAGTACCGACAGTAGTAGTAGTAGTACCCGATGCTACAGCACTCCTGGAGGTTATTCGTAGATTTCTGGCCACTCAGCAGCTTCAGGTGGAAGCTCATCAGTAACAGCAGACCCAGCAGCAGGAACATAATGTACTACTGAATCAGGGGTTACAGTTAGCCCTTGAAAGGAGTCTCAGGGCTGACTCAGGAGCGTCGGGGTGGTTTTGCCGACTTAACCTGAGGTACTTCGAAGGCACATAGGATGCTATTATGGTGGACGCTTGGCTTCAGGATATTGAGGCCATTTTGGCAGCAGTTAAGGTTCCAGCAAAAGAGAAGGATGACCAGGTCAGATTATTGCTTCAGGATCTTGCCTGCGACTGGTGGGCTTCAGAAGAGGTTGGATTGAGGCATCCTGTTCCTTTGGATAGCTTCAATACCTGGTTCAAAGCCATGTACTTTGGCATTGTAGCGCGGTATAAGCTTCAATAGAGGATTATCAGTCTCAAGCAGCTGGTAAGATGGTGCATGGATATGTAGCAAAATTCTGCAGACTAAGTCGGTTTGGACCGACGATGGTGGCTACGGAGCCGGAGAAGGCTATGAGGTTCTAGCAAAGACTTCACCTGGAGATTCTACAGATGGTAGAGGGGCATGACTACTAGACTTTTGATGCAGTTTTAATGGCAGCTTGGAGGCACGAGCTTACCTAACAAAGATTGGCAACAAGGATTGGGGGCCAGAAGAGGTCTCATGCCCAGAGTGGAGGCGGAGGAGCAGCACAACGAACGTCTGTACAAGTATCAGGCATTCATATTCATGTTTAAGAAGCACCGCAGAGGCCGGTGGTACCTATGTTAACAACACCAGTTCAACATCAGTAGCCGAAGAACCAGCAGTAGCGCCAGGGGGTGCCCATGGGATATACTTACTATGGTAAGGGAGGGCACGCTAGGGATGTATGTCGGGCAGCTAATAGATTATGTATGAGGTGTGGTAGCCCAGACCACAGGATCGCTAATTGCCCTATGATGTAGAGGCCAGGAGGGCCAGTTTAGCAATTTTTGGCGTTGCCAGCTCCAGGGGCAGCACCGATCAGAGGACCAGCATTGGTTGTGAAGCCATTAGCCTAGCGTCTGCCGACGCAGGCTCAGATGTTTCACCAAGCGCAGATTTAGGGAGCCAGCAAATGTACAGCAGCTGCAGAGTCAAAGAGGACAACAGCTGGGAGTTCAGCATGTCTATTATCAGGCGTTCATTGTATCTTGAGGAGGCACTAGCATCAGACGACGTGGTTGTAGGTACTATTTCTATTACCTCTTTTTATGTGGTAGTATTATTCGATTCTGGGGCTATTTATTGACATGCATTGGATTGGAGTTCGAGGTACTGCCAGAGAGGATGAATATACTCACTGGTAATGGGCTCGTAGAAGTTAGCAAAGTGTGCTTAGCGTGTCCGGTCGTTGTGTGTGGGCATTTATTGCTCGTATCTTTTATTGAGTTATTTATGGGCAACTTCAACGTAGTCCTGGGGGACTGGTTAAGAGACAGTCACACGATAATAGATTGTCGATGAGGTATGGTGGTGTTTAATATTCCAGGCAATAAGGAGTTCACCTTTGTACGATCTTTGAAGGTTCATTCGAAGGGCATTATTGCAGCGGTAGTAGCAGCAGAGGAGAAGGTTTCGATGGTGGTCGAAGTGTTTCTTAATGTTTTTCTAAATGAGCTTTCGGGTATACCACCAGTAAGAGATGTGGAGTTCTGTATTGAGTTAAATCCTGGAACGAATCCTATAGCCAACTGGGTTTAAAGAATATTGAAGCAGAGTTGGACAAGCTTTATCAGTAAGTGGAAGATATGAAGGCGAAGAAGTTTATTCGAGATAATGAATTGCCCTGGGGGTGATTCTAGTACCCAAGAAGGATGGGGTGACATGGATGTTTATTGATTATTGGCAGTTGAATACAGTGACAGTAAAGAACAAGTACCCGCTTCCAAGGATTGATGATTTGTTTGATCAACTAAGTAGAGCCAGAGTTTTCTCGAAGATTGACCTTCGATATGGGTATCATCAAGTAAGAGTCCGAGATCAAGACAACATTTAGATTACGATATGGGCATTATGAATTTCTGGTGATGCCATTTGGATTAACCAATGCCCCAGCAGTATTCATGGACTTGATAAATCGCATCTTTATGCCATATATGGATAAGTTTTTGATAGTGTTCATAGACGACATCCTTGTCCATTCCAGTAGTGAGGATGAGCATGAGAAACATCTTCGGACAGTTTTACAAACCTTGAGGGAGCATCAACTTTATGCCAAGCTCAGTAAATACGAGTTTTGGTTGGATTGCATTTCCTTCCTGGATATATCATTTTTGGACCAGGTGGTTTAGTAGATCTGAAGAAGGTTAAGGCAGTAGAGAATTGGCCAGCCCCGAAGACGGTAGCAATGTGCGCAGTTTCCTAGGACTGATAGGTTACTATAGGAGGTTTGGGGCAGACTTTGCCAGGATGTCAGCACCCTTGACGCGTCTGACACGTAAGGAGATAGAGTTTATTCGGTCAGCAGAGTGTCAGGTATCATTTGAAAAATTGAAAAAGAGATTGATCTCGGCCCCGATCTTGACGCTTGTAGGATCAGTTGGGTTTACAATATATTATGATGCATCCAGGAAAGGACTCGGGTGCGTATTGATGCAACATGGAAGGGTGATAACATATGCATTCGACAGCTTTGGGATTATGAGAAGAACTATCTGACCCACGACTTAGAGTTAGCAGCAGTGGTATTTTTTCTTAAGTTGTAGAGTCATTACTTTTATGGGAAGCGAGTGGAGATTTACACTGATCATAAAAGCTTAAAGTATGTACTTACCCAGAGGGACCTGAACATGAGGCATAGAAGATGGTTAGAATTACTAAAGGATTTTGATGTGAATCTTCAGTATCATCCAGGCAAGGCAAATATGGTAGCAGATGCCTTGAACAGGACAGGTGGTGCATTCATCTTGACCTCACAGAGGCACATTCTAGAAGATCTTCAGGAAATGGGAATTGACGTGATCTTGCCGCAGGATAAAAGAATTTTGGCCAGTTTGCAGATTCAGTCTACTTTGGTGGAGAGGACCAGAGAAGCACAGGCAGAAGACCCGTAGATCCAGAAGCTTCGATCAGAATATGAATCAGGTCTCAAGAAGGAGTTAGTAATCCATAAAGATGGTACACTTAGATTTGGAAACTGTCTTTGTGTACCGAGTGGAGACCTTCATCAGGAAGTTATGTTAGAGGCTCATAGTTCTCCTTACTCTATTCATCCCGGAGGAATAAAGATGTATCAGGATATAAAGCAACACTTTTGGTAGAATATCAAGAAGAGGGAGATAGCGAGATTTATTTCCAGATGTTTGGTATGTCAGCAAGTGAAGGCAAAGCAGCAGAGGCCGGCAGGATTGTTATAACCGCTTCATATTCCGGAGTGGAAGTGGAAACATATCACGATGGATTTTTTGACCAGTTTACCTAGATCCCTGACTGATCGGAAAGTACTTTGGGTGATAGTAGATCGACTCATGAAGGTTGCCCATTTTCTTCCCTTCAGAGTGGGACAGTCTATAAAATAGTTGTTAAAATATATATAAAGTAGATATTGAAACAACATGGTGTTCCAGTCAGCATAGTATCAGATCGAGACATACGGTTCACCTCTAACTTTTAGTGGAGTTTGCATTGAAGTTTGGGTACCAAGTAGAGGTTCAGTACAGCTTACCATCCGAAGACAGACGGACAGTTAGAGATAACCACTTGGACATTGGATGATATGTTACGAGCGTGTACCTTAGACTTCGGCGGATCTTGGGAAGATCATCTCCATTTAGTAGAGTTCTCTTACAATAACAGTTATCAGACAAGTATTTAGATGGCTCCATTTGAAGCATTATATCGAAGGAAGTGCAAATCTCTTCTAGCATAGGACGACATGGAAAAATAAAAATTGTTGGGACCATAGATGATCACGCAGACAGTAGAGATAGTCAAGTTGATCAGACAACGACTTCGTGTTGTGCAGGACCAACACCGTCATTGGGTAGATCAGCATCATAGGCCTCTAGATTTTGGTGTTGGCGACCAAGTGTTTCTGTAGATTTTGCCCACTTGGGGTGTTATTAGATTTAGATCCCGAGGAAAGCTTAGTTCGAGATACGTTGGTCCATTTGATGTTCTCGCTCGGGTAGGCGATGTTGTTTATCATCTTTCCCTTCTGCCTTCACTACGTGATGTACATGATGTGTTTTATATATCTCAGTTGCATAGGTATATCTCGGATCTGAGTCATGTCCTTGATCATTCTGAGCTGGTCGTTGGTACCGACCTGACTTACGAGAAATAACCCGTATCCATTTTGGATCGGCAAGAGAAGGTGCTTAAGAACCAGACTATTAGTCTTGTCCGTATCATTTGGGGCCATCACTCACCGGGAGAGTCGACATAGGAGCACGAGGACGAGATTAGATCTCGGTATCCGCACTTATTTAACTCGGAAGGTATGTTTTGTCTTATGCCTTCGTAATCTGTTTCCAAGCTTGACTTACACCTACTAGGGTGGATGAATGTTCTCTAAGTGCCTACAGAAAATCGATAGGGTTGTATGTGTAGTTGGTCCTGTAATTAGCGTCTTGCTTGTCCCGATTTCTCTATCTTGTCTTGAATGAAATTTCGAGGACGAAATTTTTCTAAGGATGGTAGAGTTGTCACTCCCCATTCCCAATATACGTACTTGTTGTATGTTTTCCGCGTATGGTATCTGGTATATGGTATCTGTACACGTGCACCTGTGATTTTTTATTTTGTACCAGGTCATGGCATGGAACAATATCTCGTCGCAGAGTAGTGTTCCACCCCATGTCCTTGTTTGGTTGTAGGCGTGGTTCACTACTTTGATGAAAAAAATTTGGACCGTGTTGTGATTAGGGTTTTAACTCAGTAATTATTAGTTGTAGCATGTAACAATTAACATGTCATATTAGCCACATGGTTAGGGCATGCTAGGATTAGGGTTTTATGAACCAACCCACCCCCGCTATAAATATTCTCTTCCTCTCTCTCTCTTCTCTCATTAACCCCCATTCATTTCCCTCAACCATCTTTAGGCAAGTACACCTTGCTCAAATGGAGAGATTTCTTGTATTTTTATTTCTTAATTATTCCTTTGAAATTATTAGTATACATTGTTCCTTTTCTCATTCTCTACATGTTTATTACTTGATGCTTTTCATTTTAATGGCTATTTTTGTGTTGATCTAAGTTTCTAAAACTAGAGTTTATGAGAATTCGTAGTTTTGATCTATCAAACTTGGTTGTTTTTCAAAAATAGTGGTTCCATGTTGTAGAGAATTTGATTTTATTCAATTTTGGCTTTTATTTGGCCCGATTTCGAGTCATATAGCCCAAGTTATAGACATTGGAAGTTTCTAAAACTCCATGGCTAAAAGCTTGCTGCTGGCAGGGACGATGACCCTCCGCATGCGTGCTTCGTACGCCGTGTCATTTCTGCATGCACACTTTACGCTGCCACACCACTCTCTTGCGTGTGCTTGTGCTGTGTCCTATTCGTACGCTGTGCACCGTTCATGCGTTGTGTGCTATCTTTGGTGTGTCGTTCGTGCCGTATGCCATTCGTACACTGTGTGCCATCCGCTGTATGCTATTCACGAGCTGTGTGCCATATGTTGTGCATAGTTTATGATGTGTTCCATCTGCATGTTGTGTACCATCCGTTGTGCACCATTCGTGCTGTGCACCATTCCCTCGTTGTGCACCATCCATTGTACAGCATTTGTGTCACGACCCGCACCCACCGTGAGGGTACGAGTACGTAACAGCGCCCAGCCTACGCCGTAGTATCGGCGGTAGAATGCTGTTCTAGGTCATGAACTGTACTAACTAACATGAAATACTCTCCATAAGGAGGCCAACACAGAGGTACAACTCAATCACAATCTAGAGATAGAATATGGCACGATAAAATAGATAAGAAAATCCTCAACTGAGGTACAACAGAAATGAAAGACAAGTCTTATCATCTCTAAAAATATACAACTCTGAAAACAAGGACAACAACTAAACATGAAAAGAAACAGTATAAGCTATCTATACTATGCAAGGGTATTATCCTCAGCAGCTGCCTTAACCTCCCCAGGGGTCCAGGTCGCGAGTGTCATCTATGCAAACACCAAAGTAAGGGGTGCAGAGTTCCTCATCATCCTCTGTAAAAATTTTAACAGGTCCAGTCAGGACGGGAGCGAGCATAATACATCTCAACAGATCATAGCAGGTTAGAAAATATAATCATGCAGTAAAGTAAGATACATGAACTGAAAGAAGTAATAAATGTAAACAGAGAGAGAACTGTAATAGAAATATCTACTATAAGTAGAGAACTACCAGTGACTAGTGATTTAGAGTACAAAGTCGACAGGTGAACGGCTTGATTTGCACATGGCTATACTAAAGAGGCGTACATCGCTATTCTACTTTGGAATTGTTCACATGACTATTTATACTCCCCCTACCCCCAATTAATACACAAGGATCCAGCCAGGTTATGTTATGACTCCATGAAAAGGCCCACAAGGGGTGATACATGGAGGGCCCATAAATAGGGATTCTAGGAAACCCAATAAATGGGATAAGGATTCAAGGAAGACTCTGTGAGCATGAAAGTACATGTCACAAGTGATCGATAAACCAATGAAGCATAGTGATACGCCATGTAAGTGAAACGCACAGAACATGTAGTACCCGATGCTCCCTGAAGGGATAACATCTCGAGAAGGGATCCATATAGTACTAATCCGTGTGACCAACGTGACAGTATCAAGTAAAGTAATTTAATACAGGAAAATAATTCTAAGCAGGATATGAAATGATCAGAGAATGTACTCGCCTCGTATCTGAATGTCTGAAGTAAATGTACTATCCGAGATGAGGTACCTGACTCCTATTTAGAGCAACACAAGTCAAGATGTATACAGGGGATGATAAATATAATCTACGATGCGTCTGTATGCTGTCTAGGTCAAACTAGACTAAAGTCAACACTCGGTCAACTCTAGTCAACTAGACTGGTCAAACTAGGTCAAACCTAACCCAAACAAGTCTCACTAATCCTAACCAGCCTATTCTAGCATGCACACACTATATCTAGGCTATACAAGTCAACTGCACACCTATACTGACATTCAAGCCATATACATAAGCTGTATCACATAGGGTACATCCCATAGGCTATGTGCCATATAGACCAAATCACATATTCACACATATTGTATATATTGAATATTTATCTAATTTAATATAATAACACACATTCACTTATAGGCCACATATGCATATATAGACATTATATATGTATATAGGATATTAACATACATGTACATATAGAGAGTGCCATGTGTGTGTGTGTGTTAACATGGTGGCATATGTGTGGGGAAATACTAACATGGGTGTACATGGTATAGGCTAGGGTGTGTGTGAGTGGCATTAGGCAGAGTTGTACCTCTAGTTACATGCATGTATACATCCATACATACCTATCTTCATATATTCATTTATACATTTATTTACCTACTTTCATCTATACATTTATACATGCATATATACATACATATTTACATACACACACATAAAGATAGAGGGGTTAACATATGGGAGAGGGACAGTACCATGGGCTGATTTGAGGCTGAAAATAGGACTGGATGGAGTGGTTTGGGCTGTCCAAAGTGGGGTATACACAGGCTGGTTTAGGACTGCTATTTCAGCTGGATTGGGACAGGTAAGGGACTGTTTAGGAGCCTGCAAATAGCTGATACAAGGCTGTGTTTAAGGGACTGGAATGGGAAGTTTTTAGGGCTGCTTAGGGCCTGGGTTTGGAGGTTATATGGCTGCCAATTAAGGCTGGTAATGGATAGCCTATAGGCTAACTAAGGACTGATTTGTGGGGCTATCAAATGGCTGTTAGAGGGCATGTTAGGGACTGGTTTTGGGGACTGGAATTTGGACTGAACAGGGGCAGCTATATGCATGTTAGAGGCTGGGTTTAGGGGGCTAACAAGACTGGTATGAGGCTGTTTGTACCAGATTTAGGGAGACTATTTTAGGATAGCCATTGTTGGGTTTTGGAGGCCTGGTTAGGGGCTGCTCTGGGGGCCAATGGCTGATATGTAGGACCAAATTAAGGAATGGTTATGGACAGCTATAAAGGGTGCATGTTTAGGACTGAATCCAGTATACATAATCTCATGAATTGTGTGTGAACTAAGCAAGTTAAAACCAGATGACAGTTCAGTGAATATGAGATAATGTGTGTATGAGTGACAAGGAGCACACATGAGTGTGTCCCTGTCCTAAGTGTGTGACAGTTAGTAGAGAGTGTCATCTGTCCCAAGGTGGTCCTCAGGAACAATAGGGTGTCTAGGTGTGTGTGTGTGCATATGAAATCTGGAGCATGTACAATGTGTCAGCAGAACAAGGTGTCAATGCAATGTAAGTTCTCAGTTATTTGCAAAGAAAAAAAATTCTCAGATTTTGGGGAAAATGTGTGTGTCAATTTATCAAAAACCAGTGTATTTAAACTCAGTAAAATTCAGTGTAATATAGGTTATTAGTTCACATGTGTGATAACAGTGCAATTTGTGTCTCAGGTTCAATTCACAAGTCATTAAATCACAAGTCATTGCATTAAACCATAAGTCATGACTTAATTTCACTAAACCTAATCCCCTTATTCTAAAACCAATCTCTAATGACTAAAATGGGTTAACTCAAGTTAGGCTAGGGTTACCATAGCTAGGATTAGGTTCTAGACTAGTCTACAAGCCTCAACTAGTCAAGACTAACATAACACATAGCAATAATTAATATTAAATTCACACAAATTTCCATAAATCATAATAAATTCAAATAAATTCTAAAATGACCAAAATACCCCTAGGCTAAGATGTACTAATTAAACATCATAATCACATGGCTAGGCTCTAGGACAGACAGTCTCTACGGTTTCACTAGCTAAACACCAAAATCATAAGTCATAATTTTAAATAGTTTTAAAATGATTAAAAATTACCAAAAATCATATTATTATATAAATATCATAATTAAATAAATTAAAATACAAAATTTCAAAATTAACCTCATTTTAGAAACTGGGTGTTACAATTTGCGTGTTGTGAGCCATTCGTGTGACGTGCGGCATCCGTTGTACACCGTTCGTACTATACGCCATCTACACGATGTGCACCATTTGTGCTCCCTTGTGCATTATGTCCTTTTGCCCGTTGTCCCCTCGTGCGCTTTTTATTTTTGCACGCGCTGCATGCTTGCATGCCTTTCGTACCTAAGTATCCTACGAGTTTGACCCATGAGACCATGAGCCCATGTGACCTATGTGCCTAGTGGGTGACTATGTGACTTGACCTTGTTCCTGGCCAGACTACCGGTGCATGTAATGGTAAATTTTATGTGTGTACTGAGGTGCAACCTATGTGTCCATTGATGTGCTATCCTACGTACTAAGTGATCCAACGCGTTATATGTCTGTACATTCAAAGTTTTTAGAACATATATGATAAACGGTCAGTGACAATTATGTGGTGTGTTGTTTCTTAAGTGATGCATTATACTAAGAGTGGATACATATGTGGGACACCATGAGCCAATGCTGATTCTTACTTAGGGTACTCGTACTAATGTACGACAACTAGGGGATAATCATGTGGCCACGACATGTGAAATCCAAGACCAATATTAACTAAACAACTCAATATAGTAGATGCATGGGAAGGGAAAGAATCTCGAGATCGTGTCATACTAGCCACCCCTGGTATCGTCCTGACATGTCGGGTTGGTCGTTACAGATATTGCTAATCTGCCTACAGTGGATGACAATATTTGACTCCTACGTGCTATGAGTTATACGTTCCACATTGTATCCTTTCGAGGGACCGGTGCATAATCAATGTGCTTTATGTTACCAAATCTGATTGGCCAGCCCTGCTAAAAACGACACGATCTGAGGATTCCTATAAACACCACTACGGGATAACCCCGCCAAATATAGAAAGTCATAGGAATGATTGGCCGCTCGCAAAATGACTTGCTTGTGATATGTATCTTCTGTCAGTAGGAGAGGAACATGGACTGTAATGGTGCGTGGTCCAACTTATGTCCTTGTTTGGTTGTTGGGTTGGGCCATCGTCCTATGACAGGCTATGGTCCGAAGTTACGACCCGAAGTCCATAATTTGACTAGGGTTATAGGATATATCTTATCTCGATACAATATTGACACCGTTTGTCCTTGTCTGGTTGTAATAGTGTCGTATGGTCTTGATGATACGTTATAACCTATAGATCCAGAGCCAAGTCGTATTATTAATTATTATGCTTGGGTTTTGTCTCCTCTTATGTGCTCCCTGGTGGTACTTGCTATTCGGGGATGACTCCGCTGGTTTTGTTTGCCAGATCTCGTTGTAGAGCCCGAGGATCCAGTCTTCTTCCCTGAAGACAATGGTGCTTACTAGGAGCATGGTCGTCGAAGGACTCGAATGGGTTTCTTCTCCACCACTCTAGTATCATCAGTTTTGTTTTTTCGTTTAGCCACCGGCACCTGTTTAGCCGGTTATTCTGGATATTCAATTTCCATGCATAATTATAATTAAATCAGACCGCAGCTGAATTTGATTATGTACTTATGACTCTCTGGGCTAGATAACTTATAAAGCTAGCTCCTTATGATTATTTTGATGAAACGTTGCGGACGCCTTACTACTTTATCCTATATGTTAATTAATTGTTGTTTTCTTGTTTAGAATGATTGAGACAGATGTAATGTATGACACTAGGCGACTTGATTGTAGTATACACCCCCTTATCTCTTGACAGCCGTGACCGTTGTGTGACGTCTTCGTACCTCATATTGTAAACCCTTAGAACAGTTATTATTATTATTTTGTGGTATTAAATGCTTGATAGGGTTTGTATATAAATTTTACCATCTAATAATAGGAATAGTGCATTTTGTAAAAAGACAAAACCCAAAGGGCCTTAGTGCAAAACCCATATATTTAAAACTGTTTAAACAGATCGAAGGAGACCCCCTTTCCTATCAAAACTTGATCACAGCATGTACGAATCCAATTCAAACTCCAAATTAACATCTCCTTCCGTTTAGGAATAAAATCCAAACACTAGTATATATATGATGGGAGCAGCCGACTCCAAGCCTCTACAAACCCTATCAATCAATTTTCCTTCCTACTATCATGAGAAGAATTGAGGAGGAGTTCCAGTGATCGAGGGATACGCCTGTCTTGTATCTGACTCAAAACAGGTGCTCTTCTGTTGTGCTCAACTATAATTTTGGGTTTCACATTAGTGTTTGTTTTAATGATTAAGAGAGGTATAATGGAGGAGGGTTCGACTAGCCTAATAAATGATAGAATATTCTTTTGGTAAAACAAATAAGAATCAAGTTATCATATTTAATAAGAATGTGGTGCTCCTGGATTCAAGTGGGGTTGGTAAATACGTGTGCCAGATTAAAAGAGTACAGGGGTACTCGTATGGGTACGAGTACACCCTGCAATTTATTTTAATGATTTTTTGCATCAGAGTGTTGATGACAGATGGGAACTTGGGTATATATCGAGTATCAGGTTGGGTATCACCATAGAGGTAATAACATACCTGTGGGTGTTTTCTTCTTGGTTGTCAGGAAGATTAGGAGGTGAATTTCACAATAGCAGTTGCATTAGGTTGGGCTGTTTACACATGGAGAATATTAGGTAATGCATGTGCAAGTAGCATGGTGAAAATTGTATGTCGAATGTTTAGTAGAACAAATACATGATTATAGGTAACTTTACCAGGTGGGTTGTGTGGGTATTAGGTTTCGATCAGAGTAGATAGTATAAAAAAGGTTGCCATGTACATCAAAGCATGTATCCAAGTAGGAACCAAATGGGGTTCTAGCATCTAGGTTGGGCTAGTCGGGTTACAAGAATGTAATATTCAGTTAATAAGTAGGTCGGATAAGGGTATCAGCAACTGGGAGTAGTATCATGAACTGGAAGATAGATAGGATGCACCAAATGCAAATGTGCATACTTGAATAATGAAGCTACATGTTGCCTTAATCATCTTTTAGCCTACAGGATCTGTGGGCATACAGGTTGGTGTGGGGGACTTCTTGGTAACCATGCATTCAAGAGGCAACAAATGGGAATAGTGGTTTCAGATTTGTGTAGCATACATATGACTTGAGTGCCCAGGTGGCTACAATAGGCAGTATAGGAGTTAGAACAGACTAGTTTTGTAATATAGGGATATGAAGGGATACATGTGTGCGTAGGAGTATTCAACATGGTTGTGTCTACCCCTCATTCGGTTCAAAACCAAAATTGGACTGTACAAGTGTGTGACTGTAGTTGGATATCTGCAAACAGGATGTACATTGGATGCAGAGTATTAGAGAAGAGGAAAACAATCATTTAGGAGTGTGGGGTACCTTCCATCTAGATTATAGGTTACTAGTACAAATGGGGTATCTGAAGTAGATGTCTTAGGATAGGAAATTCAATATAGACTACAAGGTATCCTCTGGTTGTTGGGTCTGTACAGAGTACAAGTCACGAATAAGTGAAGGTATGAGGCCATGGGTTATATCAATAATAGCTAATTAACCTGTGTAGGGAATTTACCATAGAGAATAAGAGAAGGAAATAGATGTGGGGATATTAGGTGAAGCTATGGAAAAACAGTACGAACAGTTAGAGCAATTCCCTAATCGAATAATTAGGAATTAGGGCAGCAAAAAGCAACTAAAGCAGTTGCATTGCATAGTAAAACAACCTATTGCATACTAATACTAGCATGTGCTATGTGCACATGTGATTGCATCAAGAGGGTATCATCTCTAGTGAAATAAATAGCAGAGATTAACAACTACAGAAGGTTCCAGTGGTTGGAAGGGAAAAAACACCTAATAAAAGATGTTGGTGTACTAGCAGTCCATAGTTAACAAGGAATAAAGGAAGTTAGTTGAAAAGGTTATAGTTAACCACAAGGTATCCAGAGTGTGACAATAGGTAGAAAGATACTCTAAACCACATACTAATGCAAATGTGTATGTGTGTTAATAGTATTAGTGATTGGGTGGTGCCTTGATAGTAAGGAATCTGGAGTAAAGACGGTAATAAATTTATATATTATATAATATGAGACTCTAAGACATAGTAGGTGTGCCAATGTGTCCATATTCAAGATCTGTTATGGTTGTATGTATTACAATAACCAAGGTAATATACAGGGAACCAATATAGGAATCATAAAATCAATAACGGAAAGTGAGGGTACCAAACATGCATTAAGGATGAGAGTGTAGGTAGGGTTTACCAAAAAGGACCACAAACCTATATGCTTTAGAAACCAATAGGGTAGAAATGACCTAGACACCTAACAAACAAATAGATAGGCTTGTTGTACTTTTAAATTGTGTATTGATTCTATTAATTCATAATATAGATTTTGGAGACCTTGACTCTGCACTTGACCCGTATCCACAGCTCAGGACCATAGGCAAGTATACCTTGCCTTTCTTACAATTATTTACATACTTATTCCTTTTTCCTTCGTTACATGCCATTATCCAGTTTTTCTTGTTGATTGTTGACATGTGTTTTCTCATATTATGTATACTAGTTTAGTTGCCTCATTAATATATATAGTCTTTGTTCATGGTTGGCATTATAGTTCATATTGGATATGTTCTCGTCTATATTTTGATTAAGTTGTATCGTAGGACGAGTGTGTCATGACTGAACTGTTATTCCTATTTTGTTTATTCTCAACATGCAATTCCACACTAAGGGCGAGGATTGATTATTTGAGTTAACCTGCGAGTCCACACAAGGGACGAGGGTTGACCGTTTGAACTAACCTACGAGTCCATACTAGGGGCGAGGGTTAGTTATTTGTTCAAACCGCGAGTCCATTCTATGGGCGAGGGTTTGATTATATATTTGATTTTCTTGCCACGAGTTCACCTATTTTATTTTCTGCAGTTCATTTATGCGTAGTTATTCTTATATGCATGTTACTTGTCATTTTCTATTTATTTCCTGCTTATTCTTTATGCATGATAAAGTGTAGATAGGCATATTTTATGTATCTTGCTAGTCCCCTGAGGACCCGATGATCTCTCCAGGTTTAGTCGAGGTTGATCCAGGTGCAGACGAACAGGTGTAGATGCCGTACCACGGTACCATTGTAGCTGATGATGTCATTTGATGTTTACCATAGTTTTGGGCTCAGTTATTTTATTTCATGTCTCTATTTTATTTTTGTCTACTAGTAGTAGATTTTTCTCCACTGGACGTGACATGAATTCTTAATACTAGGAACTTTATATTATTCTCCATTGTTCAGTTTTTCAGTATTTA
Organism: Iris pallida; assembly: GCA_029216955.1. NCBI lineage: Eukaryota > Viridiplantae > Streptophyta > Magnoliopsida > Asparagales > Iridaceae > Iris > Iris pallida. Next base: position 394,110 of record JANAVB010029420.1, on the reverse strand, counting down.
TTGTTACTTATAAATAGTATTCTACCGTCGACACTGTAGCATAGGCTAGCTTGGACACGTACTCATATCCTAAAAAGCATATGCGGATTGTGAAAAGTTTTTGTGGTGGCCCATGAAGGTCTACATTAATCACTTTGGTTACATTACTGTACCGGCGTGAGTCTACAATTAGTATTAGACTCTTAGGACTTCATCCACATGTCTTGACATATCATTGATCTCTATCATTGATTTTTATTGAATCATTGACTTGCATCCTGCTTAAAATTCTTCAGCAGCTAAATATTTTCTTTTGTTACAGTTAAATGGATTCTCAAGATAGGAACATCGCTCCCCTGAATACCCAATCAACTTCAGGCAGATCTCCCATGAATGGGACCCCATCGACACATAGAGGCCAGTTTACTTATCTGGGTGACCCGTTACAGCTGCATACCTCGAGGTTCCACAGAAATAACATCCCACCACCCCACAGTTTCCTCCGCAGGCTCTACCTCCAGCACTTGTTCTGCCTCTCGCACCTGCGTCGGACAATGCTCTACTTCTTGGGATCTTTCAGCAGCTCATCACTTTCCAGATGGAGCAGGCCAACATCTTCTGTGATACCTTGAGAGGGTCTCTTCAGACTAAAGATGCTCCCCGACCGTGCCCTGGAACTTCCAAGGACTTCATGGACCTCAGGCCCAAGGAATTCTATGGGACAAATATAAGCCCCCTGATTTTTGGATTTTATTTTTAATTATTTTATATGGATATTTTAAATAATGACTATGTTAGTAGTTTACCGTAGCTTTGATTTATGAAGCACAATAAATATTATTTTCTTGAATCCAATTCTATAATTGAATTATAGACTCATCCACCATCAGTTTGATATATCATGTCTCATTCAAATTTGTTCCCCAATATTCTTTTGGCTTCACATGATTTCGGGTCAACTTAGACCATTTGATCATTTATCGTAATTCTAGGCCCAACTTTCAATTTGATTTTGGGACTTGACATAGATCGAAACCGTATGAACCGATATATGATTTTGATCCATTTTGAGTCTACAATGTATATGTCTAGGGTGCACCATCTAATCGAGTTCCCATGTGCTACTTATTTGCAAATGGCACATGAGACTCATTAAATTAATTTTTCGGGTCCAATTTGACTAGTAATATACTCGGACCCTAACCTAGTTAACTCTACTAGTTAGAGCCTAAGTAGGAGTACTAAAACCATGTATGCATATATTTAAGAGAATTTTAGAGGTTTAATTTCAGCCATATGTAATATTCCCTTATATATTTGGCTTGGTCAAACATCTAACCAGAATTGGAAACCTATTAATAATAGTATGATTTGGACAACCAAATCCTATCCAAATTAGATTAAACCAAAGCCCATGGACTAAATATCTATATACCTACCAAACCCTAACCATCCTCCTCTCTCATAATCGTCCACTACTCTACAAATCCCTCTAAACCTAGCGGCCACCACTCCAAACCAGAAACCCTAGCCGACCCCCTTTCTTCACAAAATATAATTTTTCCTCGATTTCTGTGCCAACCACCACCACTTGGATGTCTCTCTCAACATACCTTCCACCCTAGTAACTATAGGAGAAACCTTGCGGCCTTTAGAGAGATGTACGCTACAATTGGGCCGAAACTCCGTCGAATCGAAGTCTGAAACGTCACAGAAGGTTGGTCGACTTGTAGATGATGTTTCGTCCACTTTTTTTCATCCGTTCTCCTCAAACTAAATCTGAGAGTTACCTTTGTATGTCTACTCCAACCTTTGATTGTCGGATCTCCTAGTTCCAAGCGGTTTGCCGTGGCGTTGATTCTACGACAAGGTGTCCAAAACTAATAATTTCTATTTCGGGCCCCTTTTTGCCTTTCTAAGATTAGTTTTAACCATTTAATATTTTTATTCAGAATCTAGACGTCGATATCTTTCCGACTTATATCTGAAAGTTAGATTTCGTATCTGTTTACTATGTTTAAAAATTCAAGACATTTACCGTATCACTGAACTCCGAAAAATTCTGCTTTACTTGTGTCCAAAAGTGTAAAAACTCCATGGATCCATATTAAACTTCATGTTGTGCAAAGTTTACCATTATAAGTACTATTTTAACTAATTTATGGGATTTTATAAAATTTATTAATTTTATTTAATCGTTGTTTCGGGTCTAAATTAATGGGTCGATTTGAGGAAGTCATATATGGCATTGACATAAGACCTCTTGTGAAAGGGTTTTCCTATTAAAAATAGTATTATAGTAATATATAAATATTTATAGATAAATTTTAGAATTTAAATATATTATTTTTTATAATTGTAAAGCATTTACGAGAGGATTTGGTACCTTTTGTACTTATACAATAGATACAGTGTAGTAACAATGTTATGGCAACTAGGAGGCGTCGATAGTCATATAATTTAGGAATGGTGTATTGATATATAATATTAAATAAAATATATTATTATAGGTGAGCTTGGGAGGATTGACAAGGACACCGAAGTTGGACATGCCTACCCATAGACGGCAGTTACAGGTAAGTGTGACTTTCCTTTGTTACAGATTATTCTTTTCTATTTTTTTGTTTTTTTATTTGCATTGCATGACGTAGGACATTGATACTTTGTATCCATTTATAGACGGGTGCCGATGTCATGATAGTGACATCGAGTATTGACATTAGGCATTACGTACATACTGATGTGTCCAGTGACACAATTGACCACAGGACACCGACACATTCATGACGCGAGGTTTACATGACTATTCATGGTATTGACCTCGTGTTAGAATTCCATACTTCTTTATCAGTATTGTTTTTTACTTTCGAGATTGTTGTACAGACTTGACATTGTTATATCCTAGACATAGGGTTGGAGAGAACTTGACTATAATATCAGACCTATTATCGTGTAGCCCGTTATTTAGTGACCTTTATCTTTGTAGAACAGTAAGGGATTATCATTGTCGAGAATTGATTGTCCTTGGTGCCTCGACACAGGTACTGGGACAATACCCTACTGAGGTGCTAGTGAGCCTTAGTGGAAGGGGTCTGGTATTCTAGAAGAGTATCTCACTTGCATAGCACATAGACGGATGTAGTAGATTGCCCTAGTTCATATTTTTATTTCTGTACCTTGGCATGTATATTATGTACCTTTCTAGTCCTCTGAGGACCTGGCTATTTCCCAGGCTTAGACGAAGCTGAAGACTACCCGGAGGTTTACGGTTCAGGAGCTGAGACCGGAGGCATACTACCACAGGAGGACGAGATAGTGCCAGAGGATTTTTCGTGATCATGTTATCTTCATATTTAGTCTTACTACATTATTTCCTTTTCTTTTCATCGGACTTGTAGTTGATTTGTACTTTGTTTCTATTTCTGTGGTTTCGGGATATTTTACCCGTACAGACTTCATTACTTTTATTGCTAGATATTTGAGATATTTCCTTATTTATTCTTGATCTCTTTGTGGACTCTTTGGATGTGATTAGATGTATATACATATGGACTGTGTTGTATTTCTTGGTGTTATCATGATTTACAACTTAAGTATTTTTTTAATGGGCATGTTGTGTAGCTTGGCCCATTTGTGAAGTGCTGCTAGCATGTATTTGTATACATAGTCCTAAGTATTTTGGGACTGGGGCGTTACATGTTTTTGTGGTGGCCCATGCAGGTCCACGTTAAATTACTTCGGTTACGTTATTGTACCCATGTGAGCCTGCAATTAGAGTAGGAAAGACCCATAGGATCACATCAACATGCTTGATATCTTCCTTAACTTCGTTTGGAACTCTCACTTGACTTATCGATTTGCATCCAGTTTGATTATGTTCTACCGTAATGCTTATTTATTCATGCTACCAAGAAAAATCTTCATAATGGATGTATCTTCCCTTACTATCATATCAGGAAACCATTAGCATAGACACTAGAAGTCATAGGTGCAGATGGAGTCTTCGCGATTGTGCGAAGTCTTGGTGATACCTAGGATAGTCGTACTATTACGAGCCTGCAACCGATTGAGGAATAGGACTTGAGGATACATCCACGAACATGATTATAGACTATTTTCTGGATCTTTAGAATGATTGCTTTCATGTTATCTTCTTTCTCAAGATGATTGTTTTTGTGTTCTTCTTTACTCGAGATTTAACTAAACCCTTCCCTATTGACTTCTTGAGTAAATCTTCTCATTCATTTTCGCCAATTTGTTGGAAACTGCCTTATGGATTAGTTTAGGGAAAAGTTTGAGAAATTACATTTAGCCTTGTATTACGGAATCAAAGTTTTTGTAGCCTGAGAAATACTAGCGAGGCTGGACTTCAGATGACGGCATCATGGCTACATATGTTTCTCAATTCTACTTGAACCATATCCTATACAAGTTGACATTTTTTTCTGTATTTTCGTAAAAAGTTAATTTGAAAATATTTCATGGATTTGGCCAAGATAAGCTCAAAAACCTGTATTACCTAGCATGATAGATGTGCACTACAGCCATCCGTCGTATTATGGAACAGGAAAGTTATTTGCAGCCAGATGCACACTGGTATGGCAGTAACTTTATGTGACATAATTACGGAGATATATGGATCTCGAGTCTTACCTAGACTATGTCCAATGCATCTTGTTTGGCTTCACATCGTTCTTGAAAATAATTCGACAAACCTTCCTGCTTTGCTTTACCCTATCGTTGTTTAAAATTGGTATATAGGTTTGTTTGACCCAGTTTTAGGTTTCCGTTACCTTCTACTTGTTAAATAACTAAAATAGTTAAAACTTATAGTTAAATTATATAATATAATTAAGCTAGATTATTGGTGTAATTGTGAGGATGGGTAGCTAGAAATGGGTAAGTTTCTTAGAGTTGGATCCTAGTGAGATTATGAGTTGAGTATGAGTGCCTGGATATCGGATGCATAGAGCCAATTAAGAGAAATTTCTAGGAGTAAACTGATAGGTATCATTGAATAGGTTACAATACTATACCTACGATCGAATGAGTTGTATTGGGAATATTGAAAAAGGAGAAGCAGTATGCCAAGCTTAGTAAGTGCGAATTCTGCTTTGATAGAGTTCCATTCCTTGGACACGTTATCTTAGGAGAAGGAATTTTATTGGATTTGGAGAATATAGCTATCATAGAGTCTTGGCCGACACCAACATCGGTTGCAAAAGTTAGGAGAAGAGGTTGACCTCAACACCTATTTTGACGCTTCCTTCTGGATCGATAGGTTTCGTGGTTTATAGTGATGCCTTAGCTAGTGGACTTGGATGTGCTTTGATGCACCATGGAAAGGTCATAGCCTACGTATCGAGGCAGATGATGGTATATGAGAATTTACCCTACTCATGATCTGGAGTTAGCAGCGGTGAACTTTGCATTGAAGCCATGGAGGCATTATTTGTACGGAGAACGTGTAGAGATATTTACGGATAATAAGAGCTTGAAGTATGTCTTCACACAAAAAGAGTTGAATATGAGACAGAGACGGTGGTTCGAGCTCATGATAGACTATGATATAGAATTGCAGTACCATCCTGGCAAGGCGAACATAGTAGTGGCCACTTTCAGTAGGAAGCCTACTGCATATGTCTTGACAGCTCAGCCACAGTTATTAGAGGATCTTCAGAAGCTTGGAATAGAAGTCATTATACTGGGACAACAATGAGTACTTGCCAATCTTGAAGTATAGTCGTCACTTGTGGATAAATCAAGGCAGCTTTGCCTACAGACGCAAGATTTTAAAGACTTCATGAGAGGACAAAGGTCAGAGCGACAGATACTTAGACCATATCTTGTGACCCAGACAGTCGAGAAAGTGAAGTGGATTCAGAGTCATCTTCAGGCAGCTCAGGACCGGCAGAATCATTCGGCCGATACGTATCGTCGACCATTGGAATTCAAGGAGGAAGAGCAGGTATTTCTGAGGATCTCACCGACTCAGGGCACTATTAGATTCGGGTGTAGAAGAAAGTTGAGTCCAAGATATATAGGACCGTTCGATATCATTGGGTATGTAGGAGAGGTGGTATACCGTCTTGCATTACCCCCATCACTAGAGGGAGTGCATAATGTATTCCATGTATCACAGCTGAGGAGGTATGTGACTGATCCCAGTCATGTGGTCGATCACTCTGAGATCACGGTGGGACCCAGTTTTTTATTCAAGGAGCAGCCGGTAGGTATCTTGGATACAAGTTAGAAGACGCTCACAGGGCAGACGATTAGACTGGTTCATGTTGCATGGAGGTACCATTCTTCGGAAGAATCAACTTGGGAGCGTGAAGATTCTATGCATGAGCGTTATCCCCACATATTCATAGATGCCGATAAGTCTTAGCCTAATTATTCATATGATAAGATTTTTCTATATAATTGTGTCATTTTTAATTTCAAGGACAAAATTTTCTAAGGTGGGTAGGTTGTAAGCCCCCTGATTTTTGGATTTTATTTTTAATTTTTTTAATATTATTTTATATGGATATTTTAAATATTAAAGTCAATAATGACTATGTTAGTAGTTTACCGTAGCTTTGATTTTTGAAGCACAACAAATATTGTTTTCTTGAATCCAATTCTATAATTGAATTCTAGACTCGTCCACCTTCAGTTTGATATATCATGTCTCATTCAAATTTGTTTCCTAAAATTCTTTTGGCTTCACATGATTTCGGGTCAACTTAGATCATTTGATCATTTATCGTAATTCTAGACCCAACTTCCAATTTGATTTTGGGACTTGACATAGATCGAAACTTATTGATCCAATATATGGTTTTGATCTATTTTGAATCTATAATGCATATGCCTAGGGTGCACCATCCAATCGAGTTCACATGTGCTACTTATTTGCAAATGGCCCATGAGACTCATTAAATTGATTTTTCGGGTCCAATTTGACTAGTAATGCTACTCGGACCCTAACCTAGTCAACCCTACTAGTTATAGCCTAACTAGGAGTACCAAAACCAAGTATGCATTTATTTAAGAGAATTTTAGAGGTTTAATTGCATCCATATGCAATATTCCCTTATATATTTGGCTTGGTCAAGCATATAACCATAATTGGAAACCTATTAATAATAGTATGATTTGGAGAACCAAATCTTATCCAAATTAGATCAAACCAAAGCCCATGCACTATATATATATATACCTATCAAAACCTAACCATCCTTCTCTCTCATAACCGTCCACTAGTCAACAAATTCCCCCAAACCTAGCGGCCACCACTCCAAACCCGAAACCCTACCCGGCCCCCATTTCTTCACAAAATATAATTTCTCCTCGATTTCTGCACCAACCACCACCACTTGAACGTCCCTCTAAACATCCCTTCCACCCTAGAAACTATAGGAGCAACCTTGCGGCCGTTAGAGAGGTGCACGACGTGCTACTTGGGCCGAAACTCCGTCGAATCAAAGTCAGAAATGTCACAACAGGTTAGCCTACTTGTAGATGATATTTCATCCACTTTTTCTCATCTGTTTCTTCTCAAACTAAATTTGAGAGTTACCTTTGTATGTCTACTCCAACCTTTAATCACCGGATCTCCAAGTTCTAAGCGGTTAGCCCGTGGCGTTGATTCTACGACAGAGTATCCAAAACTGACGAATTTTGTTGCGGGCCAGTTTTTACCTATCTATTTTCAGTTTCTAACATTTTTCATTTTTATTCAGAATCTAGACATCGATACCTTTCCAACGCATATCTGAAAGTTAGGTTTCACATCCGTTTGCTATTTTTAAAAATTTAAGACATTTACTGTATCACCGAACTCCGAAACATTCTGCTTTACTTGTGTCCAAAAGTGTCAAAACTCCAAGGATCCATATTAAACATCATGTTGTTCAAAGTTTAACATTGTAATTACTATTTTAACTAATTTCTAGGATTTTTATAGAATTTATTAATTTTATTTAATCGTTGTTTCGGGGCTAAATTAATGGGTCGATTTGAGGAAGTCATATGTGACATTGACATAAGACCACTTGTGAAGGGATTTTCTTGTTGAAAATATTATTATAGCAATATAGTAATATTTATAGATAAATTTTAGAATTTAAAACTATTATTTTGTTATAATTGTAAAGTATTTACGAGAGGATTTGGTACCTTATGTACTTATACAATAGATGCAGTGTAGTAATAAAGTTATGTCAACTAGGAGGCGTCGATACTCATATAATATAGGCATGGTGTATTGATATATAATATTAAATAAAATTTATTATTATAGGTGAGCTTGGAAGGATCGACAACGACACCGGAGTTGGACAGGCCTACCCGCAGACAGCAGTTACAGGCAAGCGTGCCTTGCCTTCGTTACATATTATTCTTTTCTATTTTTTTGTTCTTTTTTATTAGCATTGCATGACGTAGGACGATGATACTTAGTGTCTGTTTATAGGCGGATGCCGATGTCATAATAGTGACATCGAGTATTGACATTAGGTATTACGTACATACTGATGTGTCCATTGACACAATTGACTACAGGATACCGACACATTTATGATGCGAGGTTTACATGACTGTTTATGGTAGTGACCTCATGTTAGGATTCCAGACTTCTTTATCAGTATTGCTTTTACTTTTGAGATGACTGTACAGACTTGATATTGCTAGATTCTAGACATGGGGATTGGGGAGAACTTGACTACAATATCAGACCTATTATCGTCTGGCCCATTGTTTAGTGACCTTTATCTCTGTAGCAGAGTAAGGGATTATCACTATCGAGAATTGATTGTCCTTGGTGCCACGACACAGGTACTGGGGACAATACCCTGATGAGGTGCTAATGAGCCTTAGTGGAAGGGGTCTGGTATTCCAGAAGAGTATCTCACTTGCATAGCACGTAGACGGATACAGTTGATTGCCTTAGTTTATATTTTTATTTATGTACCTTGGCATGTATGTTATGCACCTTGCTAGTCCTCTGAGGACCTGACTATTTCCCAGGCTTAGACGAAGTTGAAGACTACCCGAAGGTTTACAGTTCAGGAGCTGAGACCGGAGGCGTACAGGCACATAAGGACGAGATAGTGCCAGAGGATTTTTTTTGTGACCATGTTATCTTCATATTTAGTCTTGCTACATTATTTCTTTTTCTTTTTATCAGACTTGTAGTTCATTTGTACTTTGTTTCTATTTCTGTGGTTTCGGGATATTTTACCCGCACAGACATCATTACTTTTATTGCTGGATATTTGAGATATTTCTTTATTTATTCTTGCTCTCTTTGTGGACTCTGTGTATGTGATTAGATGTATATACCTGTGGACTGTGTTGTATTTTTTGGTGTTATCATAATTTACAGCTTAAGTATTTCGCTAATGGGTATGTTGTGTAGCTTGGCCCATTGGTGAAGTGCTGCTGGCATGTATTCGTATACCTGGTCCTGTGTATTTTTAGACTAGGGCGTTACAACAGAAGGGATTCTCTACGCTGATGAGTGGTAAGAGGACGTGGAGCTAATTTTTTAGATGACCGGAGTACCTGAAGACCTGAAGGTCGAGTCAGCCAGTGCACAGCTTTTCGACATCGTCCAGACATGGTATAGAGATGAGCCCCGACTTTCCACACCAGATGTGATTTAGGAGGAGTTCAAGCAACTGTTCAAGAAGAAGTTCTACCCTAATGTAGCTCGAGAGGCGTTAGTGAGTCAGTTCAAGAGTCTGCAGCAAGAAACCTCACCGTCAACGAGCTCGGAGTTTTTTTGCCTCAGCCATTTTGCAGATAGCATGGTCAAGACCCCTGAAAGCAAGGCCCGATGATTCAGGATGGGATTATCTCACGAGATTCACCTAGCCATCGCCACCAGTCGAGCCACCACCTACGAGGAGATCTTGAAGGTCGTACAAGTCGTAGAGGAAGAGCTGGGTCGCAAGCCAAGAGAAATGGAGATGCATACGGAGGAGGTAGTAGCCAATTGGGATCAACGAAATGTCCCAACATTCCAGGGAAGACCTCAGTACAACAATATCATCAGCAGCCACGAGCAGTCCTATATCAAGTCCAAGATGTTCCCACCTGCCAGTATAGCATGAAAAGGGGCCAACTCCAAGAAAATTGTCATGGTAGGTTAGGTTTGTATTTGACTTATGGATCCAATCAATATATATCTAGAGATTGCCCGAAGGGGAAAGCGACAACACCACAAGAAATAGCTGATGGTAATTCCTAGTAGATTATAGTAGTGGTATTGTTGATAGTCCTATATTAGACCTTGTTGTGAGTATTTGAAATATTTTTTAATGGCAATATTTTAGACTATTCCTTCTAGTAGACCATAACTATATAGGTATACACCCTCATTTTGTTTTGGTATTTATTTAAAAAAAATTAGGGCAAAATTTGTTTAAGGAGGGTAAATTTGTAACCCCTTAGATCAATTATTATTTTTTATTTGTGGTATTAAATGCTTGATAGGGTTTGTATATAAATTTTACCATCTAATAATACGAATAGTGGCCTTTTGTAAAAAGACAAAACCCAAAGGGCCTTAGTGCAAAAGCCATATACTTGAATCTGTTTATACAGATCAAAGAAGACCCCCTCTCCTATCAAAACTCGATCACAGCCTGTACGAATCCAATTCAAACTCCAAATTGATAACAAATTTCGTTTAGGAACCAAATCCAAAAACTAGTATATATAGGATGGGAGCAGTCGACCCCAAGCCTCTACAACCCTAGCAATCAATTTTCCTTCCTACTATCGTGAGAAGAATTGAGGAGTTTGGGTGATTGAGGGAAACACCGTGTCTCGTATATTCCGACTCAAAACAGGTACTCTCATGTTGTGCTAAACTACAATTTTGGGTTTCACATTAGTGTTTGTTTTAATGCTTAAGAGGTTATAATGGGGAACAGTTCGACTAGCCTAATAGATGATAGAATATTCTTTTGGCAAAAAAAATAAGAGTCAAGTTATCATATTTAATAAAAATATGGTGCTCATGGATTCAAGTAGGGATGGTAAATGTGTGTGTCAGGTTAAAAGAGTATAGGGGTACTCGTATGGGTGCGAGTGCACCATGTAATTTATTGCACTGGTTTTGTGCTTCAGAGTGTTGATGACAGATTGGAACTTGGGTGTATATCGAGTATCAGGTTTAGTATCACCATAGAGGTAATAACATACATGTGGAAGTATTCTTCTTGGTTGTTAGGAAGATTGGGAGGTGAATTTCCAAATAACAGTTGCATTAGATAGGGTTGTTTGCACATGAGGAATAATCGGTAATGCTTGTGCAAGTTGTAGGGTAAAAATTGTGTGTCGAATGTTTAGTAGAACAAATAAATGCATAGATAACATTACCAGGTGGGTTGTGTGGGTGTTAGGTTCAGATCAGAGTAGATAGTATAAAAGAGATTGCCCTATTCATCAAAACATGTATCCAAGTAGGAACCACATGGGGTTCTAGCATCTAGGTTGGGCCAGTTGGGTTACAAGAATGAAATATTCAGTAAATAAGTAGGTCGGAAAGGGTATCAGCAACTGCGGGTAGTATCACGAACTGGAAGATAGGTAGGATGCACCAAATGCAAATGTGCATACCTGAATAATGAAGCGACATGTTGCCTTAATCAAATGTTAGCCTACAGGATCTGTGGGCATACAGGTTGGCGTGGGGGACTTCTTGGTAACCATGCATTCAAGAGGCATCAAGTGGGAGTAGTGGTTTCAGACTTATGTAGCATACATATGACTTTAGTGCCCAGGTGGCTATGACAGGCAGTATAGGAGTTGGAACATACTCGTTTTCTAATATAGGGACAAGAAGGGATACATGTGTATAAGAGTATTCAACATGGTTGTGTCTACCCCTAATTTGGTTCAAAACCAAAACCGGACTGTACATATGTGTGACTGCAGTTGGATATCTACAAACAGGATGTACATTAGGTGCAGAGTATCAGAGAAGTGGAAAACAATCATTTAGGAGTGTGGGGTACCTTTAATCTTGATTATAGGTTACTACTACAAATAGGGCATCTAAAGTAGATATCTTAGGACAGGAAATTCCATGTAGACAGCAAGGTATCTGCTGGTTGTTGGGTCTGTACAGAGTATAGGTGACGAATAAGTAAAGGTATGAGGCCATGGGTTATAGCAGTAATTGCTAATTAACCTATATGGAGAATTTATGCGTACCATAGAGAATGAGAGAAGAAAATAGATGTGGGGCAATTAGGTGAAGCTATGGAAAAATTGTACGAACAGTTAGAGCAGTTCCCTAATCGAATAATTGGGAATTGGGGCAACAAAGAGCAACAAAAGCAGTTGCATTACATAGTAAAACAACCTATTGCACACTAATACTAGTATGTGATGTGTGCACATGTGATTGCATCAAGAGGGTATCAGCTCCAGTAAAATAAATAACATAGATTAACAATTACCAGAGGTTCCAGTGGTTGGAAGGGAAAAACACCTAATAAAAGAGGTTGGGGTACTAGCAGTCTATAGTTAACATAGAATAAGGGAAGTTAGTTGAAGAGGTTATAATTAATCACAGGGTATCTAGAGTATAATAGTAGGTAGAAAGATACTCTAAACCACATACTGATGCACATGCGTATGTGTGTTAAGAGTATTAGTGATTGGATGGTGCCTTGATAGTAAGGAATCGGGTGTAAAGACAGTAATAAATATACATATTGTATAGTTTGAGACTCTAAGAAATGGTAGATGGGCCAATGTGTCCATATTCAAGATCTGTTACGGTTGTACATATAACTATAACCCAGGTAATATACAGGGAACCAATATAGGAATCATAAAATCAATAAGGGAAAGTAAGGGTACCAAACATGCATTAAGGATGAGAGTGTAGGTAGGGTTTACCAAAAAGGACCACAAACCAACATGCTTTAGAAACCAATAGGGTGGAAATGACCTAGACACCTAACAAACAAATAGATGGGCCTGTTGTACTCTTAAATTGTGTATTGATTCTATTAATTCATAATATAGGTTTTGGAGACCTTGACTCTGCACTTGACCTGTATCCACAACTCAGAACTACAGGAAAGTATACTTTGCCTTTCTTTACAGTTATTTACATGTTTATTCCTTTTTCCTTCGTTACATGCCATTATCCAGTTTTCTCTTGTTGATTGTTGACATGCGTTTTCTCAGATTATGTATACTAGTTTAGTTGCCTTATTGATTGTCACGACCCACACCCGATTTTTGGATGCGAGTTCGTGAGCAAGCCAGCTACGTTTCGAGCGGACTCCAGCCCGACTCGAGTACGTATAAGCTGTCAAGGTCACGGTATCATATCTAATCTAACTATATCTCAATCCACATGAATATTATAAAACAAGAATAAACAAGTATGGGTCATGGTCTGCAGCCCATTAGCATATTGTCCGATTAGACTCCAAGAATGATATGAGTCTATAAATAAGCAGAGTATATCATGGTACTGAATATAAAGCACGAAAGAATAATAAAGAAATATCACCAACAAATACCTGTATCATACATCGTAATCCTCTACCATCCTGCTCTGCTAACTAACTCCATGTAGTCGCTAAACCTGAAGAGATCATCAGGTCCTCAGAGGACTAGCAAGATACATAAAATATGCCTATCTAACAGTTTAATCATGCAATAATATATACTGGGTATAAACAGGAACTAGACAGGAACTGACATCTGGCACTACCAAAAGTTGTCTATTTAGCGACGGCCAGATCCGTCGCGAATCCGTCGGTAATATAAATTACCGACGGCATAGCGACGGATATTTGATGAAAATGGCCGTCGGGAAAAACGTCGTCGCTAAAATTGGTCCGTCGCTAAGCCGTCGGACAAATGATTAACCGACGGACTAGCGACTGATTACCGACGGTTGCCTTTCAACGGATTAGCGACGGATTAGCGACTTGTTCCCGTCGGTTTACATGCCATATAATATTAAAATATCCGTCGCTAAGCCGTCGTAAATAGGTCGGTAAAAGCGTATCAGAGAAGTTCCTGATACGCAAAATCAGTCGATATTCCGTCGCTATTCCGTCGTTACCCTCGACGTTATAGCGACGGATGAGCGACGGGTAGGGCGTCGGCCTGGTTCTGGAAAGCTTCCATAATTCCAGAACCATGTCGACGGATAATAGGTCGCTAGGCCGTCGCTAGTCCGTCGTCATCCTCGACAGATTAGCGACGGATTAGCGACCCATTATCCGTCGACATGGTTCTGGAAACCTACCATATTTCCAGAACCATGTCGACGGATTTGCCGTCGCTAGGTAGTCGATATTTCGTCGCTAATATACCCAGTTAGCGACGGATTATCCGTCGCTCGCCCGTCGGTAACTGCAAATAGTTATATAACCCAGTTAGCGATGGATTATCCGTCGCTCGTCCGTCGGTAACTGCAAATATTTATATAACCCAGTTAGCGACGGATTATCCGTCGCTAGTATGTCGCTCATCGGTCGCTAAAAAGATATATCCGTCGCTAAGTAGTCGCTAGTCCGTCGCTAAATGCAACATTAATAAAAAAAAATTACAGAAACATTCTATTTCCTTTTCGTAAATATTACACATATTCATAATATCCAATATCCAAACATCCATGTACGATCAACAAATATCTAAATATTCAAATTCATAATATCCAATATCAAACAGAAATATCCAAACATCTATGTACAAATATCCAAACACAAATACACAAATTCATAATATCCAAACATTCATGTACGCTTCCAAAATATCCAGAATTCAAAATCCAAAAACAGTACAAATATCCAAAAACAGTACAAATATCATTGAGATGGATCGCGTCGTCGTTCGGCTCTGCGGATGTACTCTTCCACCATGTACGCCGGCACCTGGGACAATACATGCTCTGGAAGCGTGCGGAGCTGCTCTGGCGACATCAATTCCATGAGCCCAATGAGCGCAGTATCCGGTACCAGGCGGACCTCGGCAGAACGGTCAAATGAATAACGTCCAGGGTCGGAAGGACCGGCAACCGCACTAGACGGACCGGGAGCAGACGGATCTGGACCGGGAGCAGAAGAAGGACGCGGAAGGCGCTCCAGCACATCCGACATTAGACTCCGCATTTCCGACATATCAGAGGTGAGAGTCGCAAGCTGCTTCCTCATATCGTCCGACGGGGGCGCGGGAGGAGGCGGGGGCGGTGGATATCTCGGAGTCGCGCCCTGTAACGACGCCGCCAAGGAACCTACGCCGTAGACGCGCCCTTTATTAAAGCCGCCGACAGACTCTACGAACACGTCGTCGTAGCGAGCGGCCATAGAAGAGGGCGTCTGGGTGGGCGTCGTTTCGCCGACAACCTCGGCAGGGGGCTCAATCTGACTAAGGGCCTCACGATATGCAGCCTATCCAATGAATGTGTTTATACTATAAGTTTTCCTAAGTTATAATCTAAATCCTATGTTTCCCTAAGTTATAATTTGAATCCTACGTTCACCTAATTAAGTTAACAATAATTATATTTCTAATATAAATCTCATAAACGTAATTACTTACATCAGTCGCCTGGGCCCTCGCGTCGACGAAGCTCCCGTCTGCCCGCCTCTTGTGTGTATGCAGGAATACATCGTAGGCGGTGACCGACTCCGGCTCTCTCCCCTCCTTTATCGCCCGTTGTGCCTGCATACGAAATATATGTCGAATTTAATTAACTACGTATATTAATAGTACCGAATTTAATAGTGAAATGAATTTGCGGTATCTCACCAAATCTGCACGCGTCGCTGCGTGGGCCCTTGAACCTCCCGTATGCAGACCAGCGGCCTGTCTGCTCGCCTTCGCTTTCTCTGATTTCTCCCTGTACTGGGCAGTATTCATCTTATCCAACATCTGCTCGTAGTACTCCTCCCGGAGCCACTTCTTCCTCGAATGCGCCGTACGAACGTCGTACACCGCATCCCGTATCTTCTTCCCGGCGGCGGCTTTGTAGGCCTTGCGAATCAACTCCTCGCGATGGGGGGGCCACCAGAACGTCGTCTGACATACAAATTAAATTATCACGTAATTAAAAAATTAGTGGATTAAAGAATAATTAATAATTAACCAAAAGATATATATATACCTTCATCTCCTCGAGCCAGACGTACTGCATGTTCTGAGGCACCTCAGAAAAATTGAGGTAGGGGCCATGGTAGTTTTCCCGGATAATTTGCCCGAGTATCCGGGCAGCATCATACGGGAAAAACCTACAAAGAAGCAAAGACTGGATTATTAACTTGAATAAATGAAACAAATTTAATAAATTAACTTAAATTTACTTACGTATCACCCGCGGGCCATAGCTCTCGTCGGTTCTCGCCTATCGGCCTCTCTGGAGGCGTCGGAGGATCCGCGGGTCCGCGGATGTACTCACCGGTAGCAGGATGAAGCTGAATCCGGGGGTACTCCGGAGCCCACCCTGCAGTAACTGATGGTGTACCCGCTGGTGCATCCGGGGGCGGAACGGATCCGCTAGCGGATGGAGTCTCAGGCCTCGATGAAGATGAAGGTAGCGCCTCGGCAGATCGACGGCGGGAAGAGTCTGTGGCCGGGCTCTCCAGGTCGGGATCGGAGGACTCTATATCCGGGGAATGTGGAAGGCGACCACGACCGCTACCACCACGACCGCTACCATCACGTCCACGGCCAGTGCCGCTACCACCACGACCGCTACCATCACGTCCACGGCCAGTGCCGCTACCACCACGCCCACCACGGCCAGTACCGCCACCACCAGCACCACTACCATCACGTCCACGGCCACTGCCAGCAGCACGAGTGGTAGTGACCATGACCTGTAAATAGAACACATAAATATAATTAACAATATAGAAGTATAAATGAATATAAAACTGAACTAAAATATATATACCAGCAGCAGGGCGGCGAGTGCCGTCAAGACAATGAGAACTAAGAGTGCCATCTGTAAAAAGAAAATCATACAATAAGTAGATGATCGAACGACAAAAACATAAACTGAAATAAGAATGTGTCCGTCTAAACTGAATTCACTAAGTTGTAAGTGCTTCTAATATATACCGATATTTAATCTAATCATCGTTATCGTCCTCGTCCTCATCGTCATCGTCATCGTTCTCATCCTCATTCTCATCGTCGACTTCATCTATATCATCATCCTCATCGTCGACTTCATCTGTATCATCATCCTCATCCTCATCCTCATCCTCTTCTTCTTCTTCTTCTTCTTCTTCTACTTCTTCTTCAGGCTCAATACTTGGGACAAGACGCCTCTTTCTCCCCTGGTTGACAGCTAAGTCTTGTATATCAACCTCTTCCTCCCCTCTATTTTCCTCAGCATGAGGTATATCGACATCTTCCACGTCCATGGTATCCGACTGTTGTCCCATGTATTGGGGCTTCTCGATCTGGTCCTCTTGGTATGCTGGGTCTCCAACGTTGAATGTATTTCTAGATTTAATCTTGCATACTGCCCACCAGTCAAATCGATCTCTACGACGCCTTGGGTAGCTTGTATAGTAGACTTGAACAGCCTGACTTGCTATCGCAAACGTGTCGGACCCTCTATACCTCCTGCGATGATTTATATCGACGAATCCAAATTGTTTATCGATTCTCCAACCGATATTTGGTCTCGTATCGAACCACTCATATTTGAACATCACAATATGCATATCATATGGGGCACTATATTGTAAATCTACAATCTCCCGAAGCACTCCATAATAGTCAAAGTTCGGCTCGTCGTCATAGATGGTGCCTCTTATGCAAACACCAGAATTCTTGGTATCGAAGCCGTCATTGAGAAATTCGGCATTTATAGCATGCTGAGTTGACTTAAACTTGAAGCCATTAACGACATAGCCTGACAAAGTCTTTGCATGCTTCTTCGGTCCCAATGCCAAATAACGAATGCTCTCATTTATGAGTGTTGTTTCAGGCAATAAAACCTGTAAACATGTATTGATAATTTAAATATTTTAGTTGCATATATTTTAATGGTAGCCGCATAACATATTATCTCAGTTACTTACGTATTTACGAAACCAGGACGAAAAGGTACAATCAACCTCTCTTTGAAGTCCCTCATCTGTAATATATGGTGTCCTCATTTTGACTTCACCTCTAAATACACTGTTAGAGAGAATAAAAATAAGTGTAGTCACTTAATTCACCAAATTAGAGATTATAACGAGGCGTAGTCACTTACTTCTCCAAATCACTATACATACTCCCCCGTCTCAGGAGTGTGTCTGGCTCCTATTTAGAACAGCACAGGTCACAACATGTCCAGAATAGTAAAACAGAGCTCTACAATGTATATCGGTATCGGACTATTCCTACGAGTATTGGTATCGGCGATATCAATACTCGTGTGAATAGGAGATTGCAATATAAGTCTAAGCTATCTAGCTAACATGTATACTTGCATTTACATTGTATCATAACTTGTATCTAGTTACCTTGCTAATCATGTATATACTCTTAACATATATGTGAAGACACTATACTAACATGTATTTAAATCAAGGTTCAAAGTATCGGTATCGGAATCGGTATCGGACTATATATTCCTACGAGTATTGGCATCGGCGATATCAATACTCGTGTGAATAGGAGATTGCAATATAAGTCTAAGCTATCTAGCTAACATGTATACTTGCATTTACATTGTATCATAACTTGTATCTAGTTACCTTGCAATATAAGTCTAAGCAATCTAGTATTGGTATCGGCGATATCGGTAGTATCGGCGGTATCGGATCGAAGTATCGGATTTTTTTGGTATTGGAAAACAAATAATTATTAAGTTATTCTCAACAAGACCAACCTCACATTGAAGAATGACAAAATCTACTTACTACAAATCCTTCATACTTGACATCATGTACACCATCTATTCAAACATGATGAAAGAATACCCAAATAAAGAACAAGATCATACCCATGATGGAAGAGATGACACATAAATAACTTATCATACTCAACAAATAACTACCCAGATCAAAGAAGTCCAAGATAACCCATACCTATCCTGGAATATCTTACTAGAAGCACACTGTTGTACGGACACAAATACGACACGACATAATAGGGGGACACTGCGACGATTCGGCACCAATTTTGGGTGTCTTAATGTATTTTCGAGTAACCATATTGTATTCAATACATGTCGTGTCTTAACGTATTCTGGAGTGTCGGTGTCATGTCAAATAGGTGTCCCACAGGACCCCCGACCCCCCTGCCCTCTCCACCCCCCATCCCCCGCCCCTCGACCCCCCTGCCCCCATTCCCGACCCCCCCCCCCCCGACCCCCCTGCCCCCATTCAACACCCCCCCGACCCCCCTGCCCTCTCCACCCCCTACCCCCCGACCCCCCTGCCCCCATTCCCCACCCCCCCAACCCTCTGACCCTCATTCCCCACCCCCCCCACCCCCTGCCCCCATTCCCCACACCCCCCCGACCCCCTGACCCCATTCACCACCCCCTCCCGCCCTCTCCACCCCCCGCGAAGCCGACCCCCCCCCACTCCCCCCCCCGGCCCCAAAACCCAAAATTAGAGAAAAAGAGAGAGAGAGAGAGAGAGAGAGAGAGAGAGAGAGAGAGAGAGAGAGATACCTGGTAGAGAGAGAGAGAGAGCCGCGAGAGAGAGAGAGAGCCGCGCGCGAGAGAGAGAGAGCCGCGAGAGAGAGAGAGAGTTTTGGGGGGAATGAAAAATTCCCCCCCGTCGGTTCAATTTAAGTTAGGGCACAGAACCTAGCGACGGAATAGCGACGGAATAAATTAGTCGCTAAACCGTCGCCAATTAAAAGGTTTTTTTCGACGGATATATCCGTCGCCAGTTAGTCGCTAAAGTTCCCGCCAATGTTTTAAAGATGGAATTTTTTGACTTTCATCCCACTTATTAATATGAATTTGTACTTACATCCCACTTTTTAATTTTATTTGACTTACATCCCACTTTTGTCACGATAAATAGTTTTTGTGACAAAACGAATACTTTTCGTGACAAAATAAATACTTTTAGTGACAAAAATTGGGATGTAAGTCTAAAAAAATTAAAAAATGGGATGTAAGTACAAATGCATATTAATAAGTGGGATGAAAGTCAAAAAATCCCTTTAAAGATTTTGCCGCCAATATTTGCGACGAATAAGCGACGAAAAAGAATCCGTCGCTAACGTTCGTCGACTTAGCGACGAAAACCCGACAAATTTTTACATTTAAAATTGGAAAAAATTATGTTATGTTGTCTGTCGCTACTCCGTCGCTAAGATGTCGGAAATTGGTCGCTATTAGCGACGGAATCCGTCCGTCGCTAAACTTCCGTCGGTAAAGTGGGGTATTTTAGTAGTGTGGCAACTGACAGGTAACTATTAACATGGACACGGGATCAAGTATGCATAAATGAACTGCTGGTAGATCAATGGATAACCAACCCTCGCCCCGATTGTGGACTCGCAGGTCAGTTTCAAGATAAGTCACCCTCGCCCCGATTGTGGACTCGTAGGTGCAAAGGCAACCCTCGTCCCGTGTGTGGACTCGCAGGTTGTGGGAAAGACAAAGACATAGCAGTTCACTCACTCATACTTACAGACACGACTCAGTCAAGACACGGGTGAAGACACGACACGACGCAATCACGATACACGAGAGAGACAATCCAATATGAACTACAAGGCTAACCATATACATAGACTATATCTATACTAGCAAGCATGATATACAAGTCACAAGTAAATAACCAACTGATAAAACTGTATAATAATAGAAATATGCATGTAAATAAACTGTAGAGAGAGGCAAGGTATACTTGCCTGGGGGTTGCACGAAGAACCAACAAAATACTGTCAACTAGTAAGCCATACAGTCCAAGTCATCACAACTGTCTCTGAAAGCTGAAACAAACATTACCAACAGTCTCAGAATAGTCAAATTAGCTAGAATTGCCTGTCCTTAAGTCCAATTCTGGATACAGGGGCAAAACAGTAATTTTGGGCAAAAACGATGTCCGTCGTTGGACCTGCTTCGCACCGAAAAGCATGCCAGAGTCAACGGTCTCTAAAGTCGTCAAACTATATGTCTACGGATCTAGTTTTCTGATACGAACCCAACCGTATGTCCAGAGTTGGATTCCGGTGGGCCGTGCACAAAATCGCCCGTTGAGTGGGACCGTGGGGCCCACAAAACGATGTCGGATTCAACTGTCTCAGAATTGGAACAAACATGGCATGCAGGACCAAAAAAATGATACGGTCCTATTGGCGCAAGTTTCGTCTTGATCTGACGAGCGTGCACGAAGTAATTGAGAAATTTGCACAGAGGTCGATACGGTGAATTTCGACGGATACGCATCAAATTCGTCGCGCACACGCGACCAATTTAAATTCCGTCAAAGCCCATACGACCACGAAGCTGTTACGCAGCTTTCGGTGCCTTCGGTGCGCGACCACGTCGCCCGAAATGGCGGAACGGACATCGTGTGGATGATTTTTCAAGTTTTGAAAATAGGTTTTTCTCAAAGTTTGGGATCCGATTTCTCGGCGTGTAGTCGATGTAATTGGGTTCTGTAAATTGGGTCGTGAAGCCCTATATGTTATCTATTACTGTGTTTAAATAGATTTTCGAAATTCCTAATATTGGGTTCAGAATTCTACTTCGAACACAGGAGTTGGGGGCTAGTTTTACTGTTCGTGTTTGGACAGTTTTCTTCCAACTTTAAATCAATATTCTGGCCATTATAAAGCATATAAATCCGATCTAATTAAAGGGAAGTAATCTCGTAAGGGTTGGGGACATACCCGAGAAAACGATTTGCGAAACCATTGAGCGATTGTGGAAATCCATGGCTGCGAACTCAGCCCCATAGATGGTAGCTGTTGTTGCCATACACTGTTCTTCCTGCGCCGTGGTCGGCTCCGACGACCGCACGGCCGTGCACGGCTGTCCAGAAGTGTGCGCCGACGCCTGGTGGCTGGGGTGAGACTGGGAGATTAGGGTTTTAGGGTTTGGTTTTCGTTCGACTCTTCTGTTCGTATTTATACAGACGGGAAAGGTCGGGATTTCTACCGTGTGCGCACAGGGGGTTGGGGCCTTGGCCTCTGCTGGGGTTTAAGTGTTGGGCCAGGCTGGTGGGCCGCTGGGCTGGAATTGGCTTGGCCAATTGGCTGATTGGGAATGCTGTGGGTTCTTCCTATTAACTTTATACATATATCCATATATATATGTAAATACCTATATACATATATATATATATATATATATTTTTATATATTTATATATATATATATATATATATATATATATATATATATATTCTCACACAACCTCCTATATATTTATTTATACATACACTTATACATTTATGTATTCTATATATATTTTATATATAAATACTCATACGTACATATATAAATACATATACATTTATGCATATATTATATATATAAATACACATATGCATATATACACATATATATTTTACATATATATGTACACATATATTTATATATTTATTTATCTACTCTCTCTCTATATATATATATATATATATATATATATACAATGATTACAATTTAAACAATAAACTACTCTAAATATATTTAATATGGCAATATAGATTTCTTAATGTATATACGCAACATTTATATAAATAAAATAAAATAATATTGTTTTATATAAATCTATAAAAGCCCTTTCTCCATATATCATGAATATATTTCTATATACATACACATGTATATATAATCTAGATAAATCCCACAATCCAACATATGTATTAAGGAAAATTATTCACTATGTTATCATATAAATTATCATTTCTAATAGCGAAAACATAGAATACATACATATATATATATATATATATATAATAATAATAATAATAATAATAATAATAATAATAATAATAATAATCGTTTCCAAATTGCCGTCTAAATCGCTAGAGTAAACTGCCAATCCAACATACATCTATATAGTCGTCTCTGAACCTACTACCCAACTACGTAGGCTTGGACTCGGTTCGGGTGCAGTCCGAACTAAGTTGGTACAACAGGGTTACCTAAAAGTCAAATAATATTAATAGAGAATAGATAAACTATTTATACTGGTCATATCACAACTTGGCCTGGTTTTCCTAGTTAGGACACTCATATGGCTTGGCATTCTCCTACCATAGCTAAACACTAGTCAAAGCACGCCACTGTACTATCCGTGCCATGATTCTTAGTCGTCTGGTGCTCCAAAACTCAACTATGCCTAAGATCATCTACCGTAATAATTAACTAAATAATTATTCATAAAAATCGTAAAATTCTCCTTTAAATCAAATAAATAAAATAAAAAAATATTTTCGGGAAGGGGAGCTACATTGATATATATAGTCTTCATTCACGATTGGCATTATAGTTAATATTGGATCTATTCTAGCATGTACTTTGATTGAGTCTTTTCGCAGGACAAGTGTGTCATGACTGAACTGCTATTCCTATTTTGTTTATTCTTAACCTGCGTGTCCACACTAGGGGCGAGGGTTGATTATTTGAGTTAACGTCAGAGTCCACACTAGGGACGAGGGTTGACTATTTGAACTAACCTATGATTCCACACTAGGACCGATGGTTAGTTATTTGTTCAAACCTGCGAGTCCACGCTAGGGGCGAGGTGATTATTCATTTGATTTTTTTGCCAAGTGTTCACCTATTTTCTTTCCAGCAATTCATTTATGCGTAGTTGTTCTTATATGCATGTTTCCTTGTTACTTGTCATTTTCTATTTCTTTCTTGCTTATTCTTTATGCATGATAAACTGTTAGATAGGCATATGTTTATGTATCTTGCTAGTCCCTAAGGACCTGGTGATCTCTCAAGGTTTAGTCGAGGTTAATCCAGGTGCAGATGAACAGGTGTAGATGCCACACCACGGTACCATTATAGTTGATGATATCATTTGATGTTTAGCATAGTTTTGAACTCAGTTATTTTATTTCATGTCTCTATTTTATTTTCGTCTACTAGTAGTGGATTTGTCTATACCAGACGTGAATTGAATTCTTGATACTCGAAACCTCATATTTTTATGTTATTCTCCATTGTTCAGTTCTTCAGTATTTATTGTTATTTATTGGAGTTAGTTGTATCTTTTACTTCTGTGGATGAGATATAGATTGCCATGTTAGTTTTCGATTTATGTGACTTGTGAGTTTATAAACGGCGTTCTACCGCCGACACTGCGGTGTATGTTGGCTTGGACACGCACTCGTATCCCGGAAAGCGGGTGTGGGTCATGACACATATGATGTAGCTGGCTATGTCCGTCCCCGTATTTCGGTACTGGGAGTGACACCTTAGCCAATTCTTTCTATCACTAATTATTTTGCTGGTGTATATAGTAACCATCACCATCATATTCTCCATTTTTTCCTCCTAAAACCACCTTTCCTCTCTCATTCTGCTCACCACATATTTCCAGCCTCCGACTTGTCCAACGAGTAATGCTCTACTCTTCTCGCCTACATCGCGCCTCGGCCACCATAGCCGCAGCCTTCAACTGAAACCACTGCTTCCTTTCCGGACTCGCATGTCATGCCAGCTGAACCATATTGCCATTCTCGGAGCCACCACCGCAGGCCTGTACTTGCATGTGAGGCTCAAGCACAGTGGTGAACTCGACAAGCTAGAGAACCCCTCCGGTTCGATCCTCTCCTACGTGCACGAATCAAACGTGCACGAATCAACGTTGACCTCAATGAAGAAATCGACAACAGTCGACGGCAGCCTACACCGTGCGAAAGCTCATCGTAAATTCTCCGACACCGCTGCACCGGTTGCCTCGCCTTGAAGCTTCATCTAGCCAAAATTTTCCCATCGTGCCATGAAGAACCTGAATTCGTCGGAAGCTGAATGATGCGTCTCTATATAAGTTAGTGGGAGTATTAGCATGGTTTTTGGAATATTAGAAGCTACATATCCAAGCACCCAAGCCTTATTAATTTTATGTGAAGTATATACACAGAGGTTCTCTGTTGTTTCCTTCATGTAAACAAAGGAAAGTCATGTTTGCATATACATCCCTATAATCCAACCTATAGCACATAGTCAAATAAATGAATAGAATTGGATAGTTGACCAGTAGCCTAAGTAACTTTTAGTAAAGATTCCTTTTTGCTATTGTTTCTGTTAACATAGAAAAAGGGAGCATGTCCTCTCTGTTACTCAACCAAAAAGGTGGATGAAATTTGCATATAAACCCCCACTAACTATTCCTAGCTATATATATATTATTACTTTGCCATGATGTTGGCTATTCATTACCGTTTAAATTATGGATATACTTATGTTCAATATTTAGAAACTTAGTTACGATAAATACTATCTTTAACCTATAAATTAGTTATGTTATTGTTAGTTAATCTATATAAATATTTTTATACAATGGGTGGTTATATGTTAATAAAGGAAGGAATCATGCTCTATTTTTATGATACATTTATTTGGAATGAATCGAATATTATATCTATATACATAAATGTATTAAAGTTCAAATGATATTATATTTTATAAATGTTATTATGGTTAAATGTATAGGTGTAACTAATTTTATGTATGATAAATGTTACCTATACATGCTAAATACCTATATCAAAATATATGTCATCTATTTAAAACGTTAGTTATTAAATCCATATATATATATATATATATATATATATATATATATATATATATATATATATATATATATATATATATATATATATATATTCTTGAGGGCTCAACGCTCCCCGCTCCCTTCCTCTCGCTCAACACCCTCGCGACAGTCATGGTTGGTCCACCGCCGCCGGTGACCGCTTGGCAGTTCCCTCCCCCCTTCCTCCTCCTTCATGTC
Source organism: Iris pallida (assembly GCA_029216955.1). NCBI lineage: Eukaryota > Viridiplantae > Streptophyta > Magnoliopsida > Asparagales > Iridaceae > Iris > Iris pallida. The sequence goes on along the minus strand of JANAVB010029420.1, from coordinate 368,210 downwards.
CCCCGCTCGCCTTCCTCCGTCCTCCTCCGATCTCCCCCTCGGAATCTCTGCAGAGGTCGCCCTCGGCAGGATTCTGGTATCCTCCGCCCGCGAGCGCCGCAGGCATCCCCGCCGCCCTCGTCGTTCGTTGCGTCGGGGACCTTCCAACCAGCCGCTCGTCGGAAAAGGACCGCCCCCTACATCCTTGGAGCGCCTCCCCCCTTCCCGGTCGGAGGCTGGCCTGTAGATCAGCTTCTTCTCCTCCAGTGCAGCCTCGACGCGGTGGTCGCTACGACCGCTAGAAGGAGGTCGGGGTTGGCACATGATTCTGCCTCCTTGCCCCCCGTCCCCCCTGTCGCAGTCGCGGAAGCCCCCCTCTAGTCCGTCCGCCCGCCAGGGAGTCTCCCGCTCGTCCGACGTGGATAATCGAATTTCGAATCTTACTTTCCCGCCCTCGGATCGGGTGGCAGCTTCGACATGCGCCCCCTCCCCTTTTCCAAGACATGTACCCAATTTACGGGTCATGCGCCTGCGGAGCCCTCTGTGGCCACCTGCCCCCTCCAGGCGCATGCTAGGTTGCAGGGTCCGTCTATGCGCCTTGGTGGCAGGCAAGCTCATGCGCCCACACCTTGTGGCCCGCGCGCTCTATCGTAGGAGGGGCCATCTATGTGCCCTGGCGTCGTTCCTGCTTATGTGCCCAGCACCAGAGGCACTCTCGCGAAGCCGGTGGAGCCCCACGCGGAGCCTTGCGCTTCTGCCCGAACGCTGACCCCGACTATGCGCCCAGGCCGGGGGGACTCCTATGCGCCAGGCCTTGCCGTTCAGGCGCCAGGCGCCCCTCCTATGTGCTCGGCCTAGCTGACGCTAGCGAAATCCTCTCCTTTGCACACGGGGGGCCACCCCCCCCCCCATGCGCCCTTTGGTCGGCCAGATTTCTCTATGCATGGCCTTGCGACCGGCGGTCCCAGCTTCATCATTGCGTCTGGTAGCGCTTCCTCTCAGGCGACCGACGGTCAGAAAGAGTGTCCTTCGGATAGAGACCCCTCCTCCTTAGCAGAAAGTCCCCGGGAAGGCCCACCCTCTCATGCGCCCCCGACAGCTGTTGTGCTCGTAGGGCTCCCTCAATCGGGCCCGTCGTACCCTGACGGCATGTCCATCCCGACCGGTCCTCCCGATGCAGCAGCTTCTGGAGCTTCGCTACCGGTTCCAGGTACTGCCAGGCATTCTTTCGCCTCAGCTGGTCCCCCACCCTCCCCTACTCCTCGAGCGGGTACACAGTCCGGATCTCCTCTACGCCAGTCTCATTCGCAGACATAGTGAGATATGCCGTGCCGGCCTGCAGCACCCGATCATTTCGGATGAGCTTCCTGAGATTGAATACCCCCCGCCCACAGAGGGACAGCCCTTATCGATCCATTTCTCCGATACTGACCAGTCCTCTCTGCACCAGAGGTTCTCCTTCACCCTCGTTCTCCAATTCTCATCGGGCTGCCGTAAACTGGCCAGAGTCCAAGAATACATTGCCAAATGGCAGTTCACATCAGCGTACAGAGTGGCACCCTTGGATCCCAAAAGCATTCTGCTGCTTCTCTCTGCGAAAGAAGATCAAAGAATTGCTCTCATCCATGGCACCAGCAAGGTGGACTCCAAAACTATAACAGTAGTCAGATGGTCACAGACCCTCAACCCTCAAACGGAACCGCCTATAGTGGCAGCAAGGGTTACACTACCCAACCCCCCCTGATCTGTTTCATCCCCGCGGCGCTCAAAAGGATTGTCAACTCATTTGGTACCTTCGTGACCATGGCAGAGGAAACCAAGAATCTCACCAGAGCCAACTACGCTAAAGTCTGCATGGAGCTTGACATCTCCAAAGAACTACCCAAATCCATTAACATTGAACTAGGGCAGCATACCCATATCCAGCCCCTCGTCTATGACAACAATGTCCTTTTTTGCAATCATTGTCACATCAGAGGACACCTCACCAAATTCTGCTACAAAGCTCATCCAAAATTGAGACAAAAAAAGAAATTGACCGCAAGGACATAAAACTATAAAAAACACAGAAGGAGTTGCCTCAATCCAAACCACCCTCAAACTCACATCTCAGATTCGAAGACAGTACGGATATAACCCGGGCGGTCACCTCTCCCCCTCCCATACAAGGCAGTCACTCCCCACCAAAATCTAACCCGATCTCCACCACTAATAAATTTGAAGCCCTGCACATTGCAGATATCACCAACAAAGAAGAGGCACAAGAGAACTCCCCCACGGCTGTCATCATTCTAAAGCGTAGAGATCCAGCAGATAGGACTGAGTCCACTACACCCCGCAGAAGACAATCACTCGTCAGTATCGATGCTCCTACCACAAAGGCCCAGAGTACTGAAGAGGGGCCCAAAGCCTCGTTTTACACAGAGCAAGAGACAGGTACTACCACCCAACCAACCTCTCCATACACCGGCACAGCCCCACAACTCCCATTAGATCAAGAGATCACAGACAGGCTTCGGCTCGCAGAGGAAGCAGGATTCTTGGATCCCGACAATCCGATGAGCGCCCTCGCGGACTCTGACAGATCCGAAGATGCAGTTGCCTACACTAGGACAGAAGACACCAGGAGCAGTCCAGTTGTCCTCACAGGAACAGCATCAGATCATCCAGGAGACAGCGCCAATAACACCAACAAACCTCACAAGAAGAAGATAAGAACAAACAAGGACAACATATGGCAAGGACCACGAGGTCAGCTGCGAAGCTCCACAACCTAAACCCCCTTCTCATATTTAATGCTTAACACCCTTTCATCAAACGTGAGAGGGATAGCGAATTAACCGATGCTGAACAGAATGATCAGCCTCACGAAAACCCACCGTATCGACATTCTAGTGGTCATAGAACCCAAAATCCCTCAGAAGATACTTAACGGGACTCGTTTCAGTCTCGAATTTGCAGTGGCCATCGCCGGTTGCCACGACATCTGGATCTTCTTCACTGCCGGAATAAAGTTTGACCTAGTTCAGGACTCCAGGCAGACTCTATCGTACTGGGTAGAGCACCCGATGCTGCGATCCCGAGCTCTTCTCTCCGCAGTGCACGGCAGCTGTGACATTGCTGAGCGTAGGCTACTCTGGGAGCAACAGTTAGCCGCCCACCTTCCTCCAAACAACCTCCCGTGGATTTGCCTCAGCGACTTCAACACAATTTCTTGCAGCCCTGAGAAGGTTGGGGGCCGCCAGCCCCCCTTTCGGCCATGGAAGAATTTAACAACTATATTTTTAATGCGCATCTAAACCACCTCCCTTTTTTCGACAATGCTTTCATTTGGTGCAACATGCAGGAAGGCCATCGCCGACAATACTCTCGTCTCGATCTTATTCTAATAAATGGTTCCTGGGCTGATATGGGAATCATATCCAACCTTTCTCACCTGAACTCTACGAAATTGGATCACTCCCCTCTCCTTATCGAGATCAACAGCAATTCCCAACACATTAAAAAACCTTTTCGGTTTTTGAATTTCTGGAGACACCACCCTCAGTTCATATCACGACCCGCACCCTGATAAGGGGCACGAGCACGTGGGTACGTCCAGCCTACGTCGCAGAATCGGCAGTAGAACGCTGTATAGGTCGTCTACAAAAACTACACAAAAAGTAAAAGGTACATGTACAGTATATACACTCCGAATGGAGGTGACATAGCAATACAGTCTCAATCACAAGAGCAAACTAAGATAGATAGCACGAAATGGAAAATATGATAAATGTGAAAATGGAAAATGAGTTCAACATCCAACACAGCTAGAGAGAAACAAACAACATCACAGAGTCACATTATATAAATATATGCTACTACAGTCTAAAATAAAAGCTGGATCGCAGTCCAGGCAAGCCTAACTAAGCTAACTACTCTGGGAGTATAAAATCTAGTGGCTCAACTATCAAGCCACAGTTCTGGCCTAAGTCTCTATCTATCTCGACCCCATAGTAGGTCGAGCAACCTGCCTCAGAAACATCTGTAATTTATCAACGGTATCCTGTCAGAAAAATGAGCAAGTACAAACACTAACAGCAGTTCTATATAAATTGACAAATTATATAAGAGACAGTTTAATGAAATACAAGACAAAGATATGGAAAAACTTGGGAGCCATTCGAAAGCCGACTTACAACCCGTAAACCAAACAAGGACCGGGGTTGTAATCCTTCTCCCGAACAGAACCTAGCCTCCAATCAAAGTATAGCATAAAAGCATGTAGAATCATGTGAAATACAGGGTAAAATCAGCAAGAAATGTATAACAGATGTGTGTACTGAATAGGATGACAGTATACATATAGGATGACTTAGGAACTATTCGGAAACCGAGTTATAACCCTTAAACCAAACAAGGACCGGGGTTGTAACCCTTCGCCCGAACAGAACTTAGCCTCCTACGATAAATAAATATAAAATGTGACTTGAATTATTAGAGCGTAATGTGATAGGGCTAGGAAAACATGATCAGGCTATCCACTTGGCCCGACAATCACACGAAAATCTCACGAAAGGGTCATGTCGGCCAACCTGGATAACAAGCACACGGAGGAATCTGCTACACCCTACGTGAGATGAGAGTGGCGCAAGCATAATAGTAACATGGGACTTTGATCACATAACCCCTAATAATTCTTCCATCTCCGAATAGTATAATAGATCTGGACATGACACGTCATGACACGAGATTCCATAAGAGGGTGAATAGACACGTCATGACACGTCATGATCCAATATATACTAGTCCGTGAACTATTGTGACTGGAAATCGAGTAAGACACTACAACTGAATCAGATATAGCAGATATCAAGACAATGAAAACTATCAGTGAATGTACTCGCCTGTGGTCCGGAGCTGATAAGGTGAATAGACGCTCAGAGTAATCACAGACCTAAAGATGAGATACTACAAGTCAAAACATGGTTTAATAATGAAAGGAAAGCTAATCGAGTCATGATATGCAAGTCTAAGTCAAAACTAGGTCAACTAAGTCACACCAAACTAAACTAGGTCATACTGAGCCAAACTGGGTCACACTAGGACAACCAAGGTCAAACAAGATCACATGAAGTCAATCCAAGTCAAACTAGGTCAATCTGGGTCAAAGGTTGACTTATAGTTGACTTTTGGTCAAAAAGTTAACTCTGGTCAACACTTAGTCAACCTTGGGTCAACCCTAGGTCAAACTAGTCAAATATTGACCAACTGTGGACTTTTAGTCAACTGGTCAACTCTGGTTTGGTCTCGATCAATTCTAAGTCAAGCGTTGACAAGTTGACTTTCGGTCAAAAGTCAACTCTTGGTCAAAGGGGGTCAAGACTAGCCTAAATTACCCTCATCTAGTCATTACCTACCAAGACAAGCTATTTCTTACTCTATATTAGAAGGCAAACTCAATATCTTAACAATACTCCATTACCTACATTTACCCTTCACAAGGTAAATACCAATACCTTTCACATTACAAAGGAAATCCCTCTAGATCTCAGGATACTAGCCTAGGCTTCTTAGGGTAGCTAGATACTATTCTATCTAGGGTTTACCAACCAAGAAATCTAGGGTTCTTAGGCATCTAATCCGTCTTATGGGCATGTTGGTCATCTCAACATTACCTTAGTGTATCGTCATGATACGTTATGGTATCTTGAGATACCACACCCTACTCTCTACCAACCTTCCTAGTTCACTCTCCCACGCTCTCCTAGTGTCTAGGTTAGCCCTCTCTACTAGTCCATTAGGATACTAACCTAGTTAGGGCACTAACTTAACTGACTACTATCTAATACTATCACAACCATCACTAACACCAACACTAACTAACCCCTCTAACTAGACACTCAACCTACACTAGACACCACTCAACTAGGCACTAACTAAGGGTTTATATAGGCTTCTAGTGGATCAATTTTGTGGGGTATAAATGTGTGTTAGAGTTTATGAATGGTGGATGCATGAGGGGATGGATGAAATGTTTGGATGAATGAATGTATGTATGAATGCATATGAGTGAATTTATAGATGTGTTAAAAAAGGAAATTATGGATAGATGGATGTATGGAAAAATAAATGTATGATTGAAAGTATGAGTGAATGAAGGGTGAAATGAAAGATGAAAGGATGAGTGAATGGATAGATAAATTTTACGGCTGTCAAGGGGCTGAAATATAGGTGAACATGGGGGCGGTCCATGGCTGAAATGTAGGCTGATATGGGGCTGATAAGTGGGCTTCCAAATGGCTGAAATGGATGTGCAAACATGGGGGCAATGAATGCATAGATGAGCCAATGGGTGGGGGGCTGAATGCTGCGTATAATGGGGGTTTCCCTACTACATATGCTGCTATAAGCAGCTACTGCAACTGCTGTACAGTCCCCCCCAAGGGACTGCTGCTGCTGCTGTTACAGCTGCTGCCAAGGGCCAGCAGCTCTCTACCCTCCCCTCCTTCACTCTTTACATCTCACTCTCAACTCTCTCTCAATATCTCACTCTCTATCACTCTCTCAATCTCACACTCCATATATCTCTAATCTCTCACTCTCTCAATCTCAAATCTTTACTCCCCCCATACACACATACATATATTGTCACGATCTGCACCCACTGTGAGGGCACGAGACGTAACAACGCCCAGCCTATGCCGCAGTGTCAGCGGTAGAACGCTGTCCTAGGTCACAACATCTAACAGTTAAAGGTAATAAACAGTTATACTCCCCGAATGGGGGTAACATAACAGAATATATCTCAATCATAACTAAGGTAGAACAGGATGAAAATAGATAGATAAATATCCAGAATGAAAGCACAGAATTACAATCCAGAATTCTAAGTGTCTAAAATAAATACATATCCCAAAATATCTCAGAATCTATATACAGTGATCCAGAAAAGTAAAGACATCCTAGTCTAAGGAGTGTCATCCACTGCTAGTAGGTCCAAGTCCCTAGTGATGTCTAATGCTGCACCAAGAGGGGTAGACACCAGAGCCTCATCATTCACTGTAAAATTTTCAACAGGTCCAGTCAGGACGGGAGCGAGTACAGTACATCTCAACAAAATCATAACAGGTTAGGAATATAAACATGCTAGAGAGTAAGATGCATGATCTGAAGAAATAACATGATGAAAAGGAAGACTGTAAATAAATAGCTACAGTATATAAAGAACTAATAGTGACTAGTGATTCAGAGCATAAGATGGTTATGTAAACGGCACGATGTTGTACACGAGTAATCTACAGAGGTTTGTACACGAGTAATCTACTGGATTGAATACATAACCATTTCTACTCCCCCGCCCCAATCAATACACAAGGATCTAGCTAAGTTATGTTATTGTACACGAAGGTCATGTGAATACATGATTATACATGATTCACACATTTCGTACACGAATGTTACAAATACAAGGAGTACACGATATTCATGATAAAGTACACGAACACGAAATACTCGATGTATCCGCTAAGGGGATAACATCGCCCAACAAGATCCATATAGTACTAATCCGTGTTTCCAACGTGTCAGCATCATGTAAAGTAATCTAAAGCAGGAATATAAACCTAAACAAGATATGAAATAATCAGAGAATGTACTCATCTGTATCCTGAGAATCTGGAGAATATATATACTGTCCGAGAAGTGGTGTCTGGCTCCTATTAGAACAACACAAGTCACAACAAGTCCAGAATGGTAATAAGATGCACTACAATGTATTCTACATGAATCTAGGTCAATCTACACCAAAGTCAACTCTTGGTCAACTCTGGTCAACCCTAGAAGTCAAACTAGGTCAACCAAGTCAAACCTAAGTCAAACTAGTCTATACTAGTCTAACTAGTCTATTCTAGGTCTAACAAGACTAAACAATTCTAATCTAGGCTCACTAGGTAATACCATGCCCTAACCAACCTATAATCACATCTACACAAGTCAAATAATTTATCTAAAATGTAATACACTCTACTATAGAATACACATATAGACTACCTATATACATATTACATTATATATACTCAATATATATAATAGGACACACTCATATATATAGGATACCTATATATATACATATATCAATACATATATATATACATATGTAGAGAGAGAGGGACACAAAATGTTCAAGTGTGTGTGTGTGCGTGTGTGTGTGAGAGAGAGAGGTCACATGAATGTGTGTGTGAGCTATGGCATCTGAAAACAGTGTGGTATATGTAGTAAGAGGGAGTGAAATACAAGAGTGTGAAATATAAGAGAGTGAAGGGGGATGTCATGAGGACAGTATGGTGTAGTGAATGAAAATAAGAGTGTATGTGTGTATTAGACAAAAATCAGTGAGTAGCATACCTGTGTGTGTGTGTTAGTGTCATGAGAGACCTGGCATGTGTATGTGAGCATGAGGGTGTGATATGGTATGTGTGCAGTGTCAAAGAAAACATGGAAGGAATTCAGTTCAGGGTTTAAAGAAAACTGGGAAAAGTTATCACATAATCAATCATTCATTACAGTTCCTATTACAGTTCACGGAAAAAAGAAGAAGAAAGAATCAGTGAGCTATTATTCAGTGTATCAATTCTCAGGTTCATGCTATGAATCAATGCATTTTGAACCAATTTAAGGAAGTAAATCTTAGGTTATGGAATTCATGCTCAATTAAAGAAACCATTCCCATACTCATTTTGAAAAGGGTAAGGGAATCCATCTCAGTTGACAGTAGGTAGAAACCAATGAAACCAATCAAATCTATTCCCTTCGAACACCAATACAATGTCAATATCCCATTTACAAACCCAAAAATCCATTTCGAAAAGGAAAGGAATCAATTCAGGACTGAGATGAATCTCAGTCCATTATGGAACACAATCTCAGGTTATAAAAGAACCCAAGTATTAGTTAATAGAATTTGAAATCAACTCACATGCCAAATTCCATTAACACACCCAAAAAGCCCAAATTCGAATGTAAATACTTAGCTAACATGAATTGCAACATGTGGAGACATTTAACAGTGAAAGACATTATTAAAATAGGAATTGAAATATTTGGGAAACACTGGAACTCAGTATCAGGACAGTTTCAATTAACATGCCATTTAACCATTCGAATCCACATTTCTACATTAAAACCTAAATTAACAACCTAGCTAATCATGTAACTAATTTAACAGAGATTATACATCAAATTAGGATCTAAAGAACAATTAAAACACAATTTAAATCATTAAAACTGATCTGAACAGAGAGCACAAACAGTACACTGAACCAATCCTCGTGCACGTGTTCCCAGTGCTCGTGCACACGACACGACACGACACAGATCTTGTGGTCGATCGTGTCCTATTGTCGAGTAGGACTAGGGCTAGGGCTAGGACACCCTGATACATGTCCACATCACGCGTGTGTGCATCACGACACGCGTATCAGCACTGGAAATCGACAGCAGTCGATGCAGTAAAATTTTAATGCACGGCTTCGTGCGTATCCGATACGACACGAGAGGCTATGAGACTTGACACATGTGGTGTCAGTCAGTGCCCCATAGTGTGTGTCAATTCTCACGTGTCGACATGTCGTGTCCTGCGCACAAGTACACCCGAGTAGCAGGACAGCTACAGTGCCCGTGCACGCGCGCGCGTGTCAGCGTGTTCCTGTGTCCGTGGTGACTCGACACGACACAAAAATCCCACCAAGATACTAGAAACTCATAAGCGACCTAAAAATCTAATTTTCTATTCAATTAGTTTCCTAAAAATTAATCGAAATTCCCATTGGGGCATTTCATCAAATACTTAATAACAAGGGCTGATACGTGTCCAAATGGGACACGAATTGGACACGAAATCTAGGGTTAGCTAGTCCTACAGTTAGGTTAGGCCTAGGACTTCCTAGATATGCAATAAAATCAGCATTCTATGGTATAGATTGGAATTTACCTATATGTGTCAAAATCCTTAAAAAGCTCCAAAGGGAGGTGTGTCACGACCCGCACCCTTATGAGGGGCACGAGCACGTGGGTACGTCCAGCCTACACTGCAGTATCGGCGGTAGAATGCTGTATATAACGTCTGTAAATACTACGACTAACAGTATAAAGGTACTTGTGCAGTATATACTCTCCGAATGGAGGTGACATATCAATACAGTCTCAATCACAGAATAAAACTAAGGTAGATAGCTCAGAAAGAGAACATATGATAGATGAAAGAGTAAGTAATTCCAGAGTCCAATACAAGTCCAGATATATAAAACATCACAGGGTCTCAAAATATAATATAGAAACTACAGTCTGATAAAGCTAGCTGGATCGCAGTCCAGTCAAACCTAGCTAATCTACACTACTCCGGGAGTACAAAATCTGGTGGTTCTACTATAAGGCCATGGTCCTGGACTACTCCATCTAACTCGAGCCCATAATAGGTCGAGCAGTCCGCCTCAGAATCATCTATAATATATCATAACAGTATCCTGTCAGGAAAATGAGCAAGTACAAGCACTAATAGCAATTCCATGTGAATTGACAAATTCTATAAGAGATAGTATAATGAACTACAAGACAAAGATATATGAAGACTTGGAAACCGTTTGAAAGCTGAGATACAACCCTTAAACCAAACAAGGACCGGGGATGTAACTCTTCTCCCGAGCAGAACTTAGTCTCCAATCAAGGTACAGTGTAAAGGTATGTAGAGCATGTGAGTAACTGTATATCAGGCATGGAAAGGAAATACTGAATGTAGAATAGAGCAGGATATACGATAAGATAAAGTAAATATAAAATGTGACTTGAATTATTAGAGCGAAATGTGATCGGCTTGGGATAAGTGACAGGACAGGCTATCCACTTGGCCCGACAATCCGCCGTGACCTCAACGGAAAGTCATACCGGCCAACCTGGATAACGAGCACAAGGCAAAAGGATCTCGCTACACCCTTCGTGAGGGAAGAGTGGTACGAGCACATGAATAGTGATAGGGTGGCTTGGATCACATAGCCCCTAATAATTCCCCATCCCCGAATAGTACAATAGATCTGGACATGACATGTCATGGCACGTGATTCCGTAAGAGGGTAGCAAATTCCCTTAGAAATCGGTATCTATACTAGTATATGGAACACGGCAGGAAGTGTACCAATATACCAAGAAATCTAGGAACAACATCTCATGTCATAATCCAACGTGCACTAGTTCGTGAACTATCGTGACAGAGAATCAAGTAAGACACTACGACTGAATCGGATATAGCAGATATCAAGACAATAAAAACTATCAGTGAATATACTCGCCTGCTGTCCTGAGCTGTAGGGTATATCAATGCTCAGAGCGGTAATCAGAAACCTAAAGATAAGATACTATTTGTTAATTTAGGTTTAAAAAAGTTATATCAAGTCAATCTAAGTCAGACCAAGTTAACTCTAGGTCATACCAGTCATCGCAAGTCAAAACAAGTCGAAGAAAGTCAAACGGGGTCAAGAGTTGGCCTACAGTTGACTTTTGGTCAACTGTTCAACCCTGGTCAACTTTGGTCAACTCTAGGTCAACCCTAGGTCAAACTGGTCAAATGTTGACCAACAATTGACTTTTGGTCAACTGGTCAACTCTGGTTTGGATTGGGTCAAATCTAGACAAAGTGTTGACTCACGGTTGACTTTTGGGTAAAAAGTCAACTCTGGGTCAACCGAGCCAAAATCGGTTCAAATATGACATTTGTAGGGTGTACCCAACAAGCCACCCAAGTTTCAAGTCAATCTGAATACCCGAACTCCGTATCTTGAATTTACCCGATTACCCCTTAACATTTACCCTTAAACCGTTCTAACTCGACGCCAAGTGGCCTTTCCTTAGGAATTCTACTCCGGGCTTCCTAGGGTAGTAAGGTACTAGCCTATACAACCATTACCTACCAGGTTTCCTAGGGTAAGTGGACATCCAGTCCATCTTACAGTCTGTATCGCCCGTTTACCCGTTATCTTGAATATTTCAAGATACGGAATGGTACGGTGCGATACCGTCTCCCCAAGCCCACACGCAATCCCGATTCCAACTCCGAAGCCTACCCACAAAATCTAAATCACATTATCTAAGTCCCCTCCAAGTTTCGATGCGTTCCGAATCACGGAACTCAAATTCACCCCTTCACCAAAATCCTAACTTAACATTCACTCACTCACTCAAACCCATTTTTCACACTCACTTATGACTAACTTAGGGGGCTATTCTAGTGGGTTTTAGAGGGGTATATAGAGCTATAAATTGGGTTTATATATGTATATATATATATATATATATATATATGGGTACATAGGTGGGGGTCTGAGGGGCTAAACGGGGGCTAAACGGGGTGCCACTGCTGCTGCTATTGCAGCTAGCTGCTGCTGCTATTTCAGCTTGCTGCTGCTGCTCCTATTGCTGTTTTTATTGCTGTTGTAGGGGGGGCAGCAGCCCCCTTGCTGTTGTGGGTGCCCTCCCTCTTCCCCTTCACTTCTCTCACTCATTCTCCCTCTATTTCCCTCTTTAAACTCTCAATCTCTTCCTCCCAATCTCTCTCAATTCTCCTCTTAACTCTCTATCATATATATATATATATCACTCACATACATTTCCTCATCCCCTTCCTTCTTTACACATACAAATACACACACATGTATACACATGACCACACACACACACACACACACACACACACACACACACACACATATATATATATATATATATATATATATATATATATATATACATATATATATATATAAATGTATATATATTTTTTTATACGTATATATAAATGTATATATATATATATATATATATATATATATATATATATATAGACACACACACACACACACTTATATGTATCTATATATATATGGACACTCACACACACACATGGACACACACTCTCACATGGACACACACATACTTATAGACATATACACACACACACACACACACACACATATATATATATATATATATATATATATATATATATATATATATATATATATATATATATATATATATATACCACTCTAAAAGGAGGGTAAAAAAAATATATATATATATATACCACTCTAAAAAAAAAAAAAAAAAAAAAATATATATATATATATATATATATATATATATATATATATATATATATATATATATATATATATATATATATATATTTTATATATATATATATATATATATATATATATATATATATATATAAAAAATATATATATATATATATATATATATATATATATATATATATATATATATATATATATATATATATATATATATATATATATATATATATATATATACCACTCTAAAAGGAGGGTAAACCATAATAAATCCCTAAACTAGAATTTAAGAAAACCTACAAAGGCTAGGGTCAACTTGTAGAGAATGGTCTCACCTATAATTAATGTGAAAGAATAAATGAAATAGGAGAATTTATGAGGGTTAAAATGATGTACCTAATTGTAGATTTGGAAGAAGAAGAAGAAGTTGGAAAGAAAGAAAATGAAGAGAGAGAGTGATAACTTAGTGATGAAGAAAGGAGAGGTGGAGGGGGTGCTATATGTGGCCGGCCATGTAAGGGAGGGTGGAGGTACTTGTAATTACAAGTTTGCCCCTCCCTTGGTTACATGCTAATTTAAATCTAAAAATTGGTTTTGGGGTTAGCAAAAATTAAATTAAAATCATAAATAAGCATAGATACTCATGGGGGATTAGTCCAAACTCCTAAACCTAAAAGTTTAGTGTGGTGGGCCATGGCTAATTAACATGCTAAATACAACTCAAGTCAAAATTTCCCGGAGTCCCGAATTAACTCGGAATGCGATGAAATTCGAACCCGACTCCTATAATAATTAAATATTAATATTCATGAAATAAAATTCCCAAAAATATTATAAAATAGAAAATTACCATTTTACCCCTAACTTGAAAAAGTGAGGGTGACAAGTCTATCCACCTTAAAAAAAATTTGTTCTCGAAATTGAAGACAACAAGCACAGGAAATCACAAACAGAAAGACAAAAGAAATATATTTATACCTCAGGGCGCGAAAAGATAAGGGAAATGCTCCCGCATGTCGTCCTCCCTCTCCCAGGTAGACTCACCTGGAGAGTGATGTCTCCACGCAACCCGAACCAAGGGTATGACCTGGTTCCGGAGCACCTTCTCCCTGCGATCCAGAATCTCCATCGGCTGTTTTGGATAGCTGAGAGTAGGTCCCACCTGTATCGCTGAATGGGCCAATACATGGCTAGGATCTGCCACGTACCGCCTCAGCTGAGATACATGAAACACGTTGTGCACTCCTTGTCACGCCCCAGAAATAGAATACTGGAGAGCGGGGGCGTACATAGCCAGCTACGTATATTGAAATAGAATACATCTCAACTATACGGTCACGGCTGTCTAGATATGAGGGTTTACTACAAGCCAACGGTCTCTTATAGTCAAGCCTATTGTCTCAATCTCAAGCAAGTAATATGATCACAAGATGTTTGACCACCAAATATACAATAAAAGGCGTCCCAAATATTACATATCAGCTGATCATGAAGCTAGTCGTACAAAATGCCAGGACTAGCAAGAGTTAAGTCATACATGATCAACCCTAGGATTTGTTAATCATGTTTACTGCCCGTAGGCAGACAGTAAGTAAAGTGCATCGAGCTAACAGGTGCTCGTCGGCTAAACGCCTCAAAAGAATAACTTTACAATAGAGTGAGCGAAACAAAATAGAAAACCCACTCGTAGCCCAGGTTCCTTCTAGTCGCCACCATCGGGCTGGAGGTTCGGTAGATCTTCGGGAGCTGCTCCGAAATCTGGCCACACAAAACCAGCTGGGTCAAACCCCAGAAAGAGCAAGTGCCACAAGGAGGCCACGAAATAAGAACAAAAGCCAGCATATCAGAACATAAGAAATGGAAGAAAAGTACAAGTAATAAAGAGTACAACAGGACAATAAACGACTAGTGACGTGGGACCATTCCGGGAGCCAGGTTACAACCCTTAAACCAGACAAGGACCGAGGTTGTAACCATTCGCCTGTACAGCACTCTGTCTCTACCCATTTATTGTTAGAGATAAGTAAAACAAGCATGTACAAGAGTTCCAGGTACAGGAACTAGACAAGACTTAGACAAGGCTGGACTCCATCCATTCACAAGCGGCCAAGCAATTACTACGGCTTACTACTTAACTAACTAGAGTTATCACAAGCCTTAATTACTAACAAGATGTAATGAGAATTTCCCAGTCCCAAGCCCTGCAGACCATCCAGTTATCCTTCCGCGGGTTGAGAGTATGGTTGGGTACATCGCCCCGGAGACGATATACCCTTAGGTGACTTAGAGGGTGCAACACATGACAGTGCGCTGAAAATTTGCTCTACTCGTCGGCAAGCTACAAGTCCAATTAAGAGCGCCCAGATAACGATATTGCCTGTGACTGTAAATTCTCCATGAACTATAGTTTGATCTAGTCATTAGCCTAATCCATATTCAATATGAATCCCTGACCGTGGGAACCAGGGAGTCACGTCCTAGACATGATGCAAGACAAGACAAATAGATTGCACAAGCAAGCAAGCAGGAACACCCACGGTGTCAAGTTGATTATACGAGTCAAGTTAGCCGTCGCAACAGCATCAAGATAAATCATGTCAGGGTACTTGTCAGGAGTACGCCACGATGGGCCACTATCATGTCAGGTTGGTCATGTCAGGAGTGCACCACTACGGGTCACTGTCGTGTTATGCTAGTTCCTTGTCATACCATGCCATGTACAATAGTCATTCCAAACATATTAAGTAAAATCAAGTTCATGACAAAAGGCATAAGGATATAAAATGGGCATAAAATATCTAATAAAATATCAATATACAGGGCTATAGAAGAGCCAAGCTTAAAGAAATAAAACCAAAACTCCAAGAGCCAATGGTTTGCGCAAGGGGTCAGGGGTTGGATTGCACAGGGTGTCAGCTGCGCAGGGTGCCAAGTACGAAGGGGCACAGGGCGCAGGGGCAGATGGCGCATGGGTCAAGTACGCAGGAGTCAAGTGCGCGGGGAGCCAACTGCGCAGGAGTGAGCTGCACAGAAGTCAGCTTCCGCTGAGTTGGTTGGCGCAGGGGTCAGATTGCGCATGAGCAAACTGCGCAGGAGCAGACTGTGCATGGGCAGACTGCGCATGGATGGATGGCGCATGGGGTTGAGCGCAGTTCGCCAAGGGGCAAGCAGCGCGGTCGGTGCTGCGCTAAAGAGCGCAGGCCGAGAGGGGATGCGCAGTCCAGCTCTGCACTAAAGAGCGCAGGCTGCAGTCTTCTTCTCCAGGCCGAGAGGAAGCTCAAGAATACCAAAAATTACATTCTTCATATCTTGGTCAAATCAAAACCAAATCTAGATTTTCAAAGGTCTAACTTGAGTAAAATTGAATTCTCTTCCACATGGAAGCATCAAAACCCACAAAAACCCAACAAAAATAGATCAAAACCATGTAAATCCGAAAATAGAAAAAACTTAGATCTAGAACAAAGGAGACTCCAAATCACAAAATGTCAAGTTCTAATGTTGATCTCCATGGCCTGTTCTAGCTAATAGACAAATAAAATAGGGTTCTCATGTGGTAGCAAGGTGCACTTACCTATGGGTGATGGTGTGTTGTGTAGAGCAAGGAAGAAGAAGGAGATGGAGAAAATAAATGAAAGAGTTATGAGGAGAGAGAAAAGGTTGGTAGGGTTTTAATGAGGGTGGTTGTGTTGTGTTGGGGGTGGAGCATAGGCTAAGGTGTTCCAAATGCATGTTGAACCAAACCAAACCAATCCTCCTCCACAAAATAAAACCAAGCCATGTCAAAACCCATTTTACGAGAAAACTAAAATCTGCAAGCTGAGCCAAAATACAATTACAGGCCAGAATCTGAGAAAATAAAAATACAGGTCCAAGATACAAGTAGGCTTAATCAAAATACGTGTTCTGAAATATGGGTGTTACACTCCCTCAAGCCTAATAGGCAAGTCCAGTCGGTAGGCTACTGCACTGATCCTCTCTAAATGGTGAAAGGTCCGATGTAGCGTGGACTGAGCTTTCCACTGCCGCCAAAGCGAATAATACCACGTGTCGGGGATATCCTCAAAAACACCATGTCACCAACCTAGACACAAGACAAAAACTCAACACACAACTAACAAAGGATCACAACAAACACGACAAGAACTAAAACTAACCTCGAACTCTAACGGTCTCCGGTGACTATCGGCCCAATATCGCTGCCTATCCTGAGCCACCCGAAGTCTGTCTCTAATCATCCCGACCTTCTCGGCCGCATCCACAACCATCTCCGGCCCAAGAAGCGCCCGCTCGCCGACATTGTCCCAAGACAAAGGAGTACGGCATCTCCGTCCATATAGAGCCTCAAATGGTGACATCTCTATACTGGCTGGTAGCTGTTGTTGTAAGCAAACTCTACCAGGTGAAGATGGTCCTCCCAAGAACCCCCGAGATCTAGCAAACATGTGTGAAGCATATCCTCTAAAGTCTGGATGGTCCTCTCCGACTGCCCGTCTGTTTGAGGATGATAAGCAGTACTAAACTTGAGCGAGGTGCCCAAGCTAGCCTGTAAACTCCTCCAGAAGTGGGAAGTTGTCACGACCCGCACTCTTATGAGGGGCACGAGCACATGGGTACGTCCAGCCTACGCCGCAGAATCGGCGGTAGAACGCTGTATATAACGCTTGTAAATACTACTACTAACAGTATAAAGGTACCTGTACAGTATATACTCTCCGAATGGAGGTAACATATCAATACAGTCTCAATCACAAAACAAAACTAAGGTAGATAGCTCAGAAAGAGAACATATGATAGATGAAAGAGTAAATAAGTCCAGAGTCCAATACAAGTCCAGATATACAGCATCACAGGGTCTCAAAATATAATATATAAACTACAGTCTGATAAAGCTAGCTGGATCGCAGTCCTGTCAAACCTAGCTAATCTACACTACTCTGGAAGTACAAAATCTAGTGGCTCTACTATAAGGCCACGATCCAAGGCTACTCTATCTGACTCGAGCCCATAATAGGTCGAGCAGTCCACCTCGAAATCATCTGTAATATATCATAACGGTATCCTATCAGGAAAATGAGCAAGTACAAACACTAACAGCAGTTCCATGTGAATTGACAAGTTCTGTAAGAGATAGTATAATGAACTACAAAACAAAGATATATGAATACTTGGGAACCGTTCGGAAGCCGAGTTACTACCTTAAACCAAACAAAGACCGGGGTTGTAACTCCTCTCCCGAGCAGAACTTAGTCTCCAATCAAGGTACAATATAAAGGCATGTAGAGCATATAAGTAACTGTATATCATGCATGGTGAAAAGTACTGAATGTAGAACAGAACAGGATATATGACTAGAAAAGTAAATATAAAATGTGCCTCGAATATTATAGCATAATATGATCGGTATGGGTCAAGAATTAGGCTTTCAGCCGACCGGCTACAAGTACGTGGACTCGGTCCGGCCGGGATGGTAAGCTATGGAGCAAGTAGTAGCACAGGTCAGGCTATACCCATCGTGAGGTGAGGGTATAGCTATGATACAAGTGGTAACTCAAGGTGGGCATTGATCACACTATTTATAATATTCTCCATTTCCCCGAATAGTATACGGATCCGGACATAGCACGTCATGACGCGGGATTTCCTAAGAGGGGAGCAAGTCCTCTTTCGGAATCGACGTCAATACAAGTACGAGAATCAAGACTAAGCAAGTACCAGTATCCCAAGAAATCAAAGAATGACATCTCATGATAGGAATCCGACAATACTAGTCCGTGAACTATCGTGTCTGAGAATCAAGTAAGACACTACGACTGAATCGGATATAGCAAATATCAAGACAATGAAAACTATCAGTGAATGTACTCGCCTGCTATCCTGAGCTGTAGGGTATATCAATGCTCAGAGCGGAAATCAGGAACCTAAACATGAGATACTGCATGTTAATTTAGGTTTAAACAAGTTTAAGAATGATTCACAATGAATGATATACAATCTAGGTCAAACTAGGTCTCACTGAGTCACACTAAGTCATGTCAAGTCAATCTAGGTCAAATCAAGTTATATCAAGTCAATCTAAGCCAGACCAAGTCAACCCTAGGTCATACCAGTCATCACAGGTCAAAATAAGTCGAAAAAAGTCAAACGGGGTCAAGAGTTAGCCTACAGTTGACTTTTGGTCAACTGGTCAACCTTGGTCAACTTTGGTCAACTCTAGGTCAATCCTAGGTCAATCCTAGGTCAATGGTGACTAATAGTTGACTTTCGGTCAACTACACAAGTTTAATAGAATTTGGGACTAAATTGGGTAAAGTGTTGACCCATAATTGACTTTCGGTCTAAAAGTCAACCGTGGTCAACCGGGGTCAAGACTAGGTCTATGCAACTATTTCTAACTATTACCAACCTCTACAACTCATAGCCAATTCTATCTTGGACTTCGAAACTCAAATCTTGGCCGTAGGCCAATATCATATTTTACCCTTAAAAAGGGTAAAATTCTAGCTTAGGCAATTATCAAGTTAGCCTACCTACGCTTGGTATTTTAACCCGAGCTCCCTAGGGTAGTAAGGTACTAGCCTATACATATATTACCTACCAAGATACCTAGGTAAAGTGGACGTCTAGTCCATCTTACGGCCTATTGCCGGTATCTTGAATATTTCAAGATACGCAATGGTACGGTACGATACCGGCGTCCTACAACCCCGATTTCCACTCGGGAGCCTACCCACAAAATCTAATTCATATAATCTAGGTCCACGCCAAGTTTCAAATCATTTCGATACTCCAAGCTCCGTTTCATCCTCTAACTCGATCCCCTCTATTTCCTATTTCTCACTTTTCTTCCTATTCTTCTAACTTCTTCTAATTCTTTCCTTCTAACTTCTTCTTATCCTTTTCCTTAATCTTTTTCTCCTATTCTCTTCTAATTCTAACTATCTATCAACATATATATATATATATATATATATATATATATATATATATTAACATATATATAACAAAAGGGGGGGTTTAATAGGTGCTAAAGGGGGGCTCAAAGGGGGGGGGAAGCCTGGCAGCAGCTGCTGCCAGTGCAGCTGTTACTGCAAGCAGCTTCTGCTGCTGCCACTGCTGGTCTTCTTCTTCTTCATCTTTTCTCCTTCTTCCACTTCTTCCTCCTCTACCTCTATATATATATATATATATATATATATATATATATATATAGATATATATATATATATATATATATATATTTTTTTTTTTTTATATATATATATATAACCATCTATCTACCTATCTATCTATATATATATATATATATATATATATATATATATATATATATATATATATATATATATATATATATATATATATAAATACTCACACACACACATCTATCTATATATCTATATTATCCCTATACACAAACACACACACACACACACACACACATAGATATATATATATATATATATATATATATATATATATATATATATATATATATATATATATATATATATATATATATATAAATATAGACACACACACATGTATAGATATGTATAAAAATACAAACACACTCACACACTCACAACCACACACACTCTCACCACTCTCACAACACCCATGCCACTCTCACAACACCACCACCACTTCCATTTCCCCTACACACACACACAATACTTATAATAAATACACACACATAAATACACATGTATATATATATATATATATATATATATATATATATATATATATATATATATATATATATATATATATATATATATATATATATATATATATACCACTCTCAAAAGGATTAAACCATAATTAATCCTTAAACTAGAATTTATAGGGAATCCTACAAATTTATGGGCAAATGGTGGAGAATGAGCTCCTCTCCATTTATCGTGAGGGAATTAAATACAAAAGAGTAATAAATGAGGAATTAGAAGCATACCTAGATTAGGTTTCTTGGAGGAAAGAAAAAGCTTTGAAAGAAATAATTTGAAAGAGAGAGAGAGAGAGTTTTCTTAATGGAGAAGAAAGAGGGGGGGGGGGCTCTCCTACATGGCCGGCCAAGGGCATGGGTTGGGGCACTTGTTAATTACAAGTTTGCCCCTCCCTAAGCCTACATGCTAATTAATTCAAAAATAGGTTTCGGAAGTTGCTAAAAATAAATAAAAATCATAATTAAACTTAATTACTCATGGGGGACTAGTCCAAACTCCTAAATCTAAAAGTTTAGTGTGGTGGGCCATGGTTAAATAACATGCTAGTTACGACTCAAGTCGAAATTCATCGGGGTCCCGAATTAACTCGGAATGCGATGAAATTTGAACCCGACTCCTATAATAATTAAATAATAATATTCATGAAATGAAATTCCCAAAATATTATAAAATGGAAAATTACCATTTTACCCCTAATTGGGAAAAGTGAGGGTGACAAGTCTATCCACCTTAAAAAAATTTCGTCCTCGAAATTGAAGACAACAAGCACAGGAAATCACAAACAGAAAGACAAAAGAAATAGATTTATACCTCAGGGCACGAAAAGATAAGGGAAACGCTCCCGCATGTCGTCCTCCCTCTCCCAGGTAGACTCACCTGGAGAGTGATGTCTTCACGCAACCCGAACCAAGGGTATGACCTGGTTCCGGAGCACCTTCTTCCTGCGATCCAGAATCTCCACCGGCTGTTCTGGATAGCTGAGAGTAGGTCCCACCGATATCGCTGAATGGTCCAATACAAGGCTAGGGTCTGCCACGTACCGCCTCAGCTGAGATACATGAAACACGTTGTGCATTCCCTTGAGCCTGGTAGGCATATCCAGTCGGTAGGCTACTGCACCGATCCTCTCTAAGTTGGTAAAAGGTCCGATGTAGCGCGGACTGAGCTTCCCACCGTCGCCAAAGCGAATAGTGCCACGTGTCGGGGATATTCTCAAAAATACCATGTCACCAACCTAGACACAAGACAAAAATTCAACACACAACTAACAAACAATCACAACAAACACGACAAGAACTGAAACTAACCTCGAAGTCTAACGGTTTTCGGTGACTATCGGCCCAATGTCGCTGCCTATCCTGAGCCACCCGAAGTCTGTCTCTAATCAATCTGACCTTCTCGACCACATCCACAACCATCTCCGGTCCAAGAAGCGCCCGCTCGCCGACATCGTCCCAAGACAAAGGAGTACGGCATCTCCGTCCATATAGAGCCTCAAATGGTGACATCTCTATACTGGCCTGGTAGCTGTAGTTGTAAGCAAACTCTACCAGGTGAAGATGGTCCTCCCAAGAACCCCCAAGATCTAGCACACATGTGCGAAGCATATCCTCCAAAGTCTGGATGGTCCTCTCCGACTACCCGTCTGTCTGAGGATGATAAGCAGTACTAAACTTGAGCGAGGTGCCCAAGCTAGCCTGCAAACTCCTCCAAAAGTGGGAAGTGAATCGGCTATCCTAATCTGAAACTATGCTCACCGGAACTCCATGCAATCTCACGATCTGACGAACATACAGCTCAGCCAGCCTCTCTGTAGACAAACCTACTTTGAAAGGCAAAAAGTGGGCCGATTTGGTCAATCTATCAACTATGACCCAAACCGCGTCCTTCCCTCCTGGCGACCGTGAAAGTCCAGATACAAAGTCCATGGTGTGCTCCCACTTCCACTCGGGAATGGGTAGCGGCTGTAGTAATCCACCTGGTCTCTGCCTCTCGGCCTTCACCTGCTGACACACAAGGCAACAAGATACAAACTGAGCTACCTCGCGCTTCATGCCATACCACCACATGTGCTCTCTCAGGTCCCTATACATCTTGTTGGCTCCAGGATGCATAGAATACTGAGAGGGATGCACCTCCTGAAGAACCTCCTCCCGAAGCTCTCCACGCGGAACGTACAGCCTCGTACCGTGTTCCAACGACCCATCTTCGGCTACAGAGAAATCGTCAAGCAAGCCCATCCTCACCTGCTCCCTGATGCTCCTCAGGGCAACATCATCATACTGCGCTGACCTGACTCTATCCATCAGCTCAAACTGAATCTGCAAACCCTACATTTTGATCTCCACGCCCGAAATGATGACCTCGATACCCAAACTATCCAGGTCGGCCAACAAATGGCAATCTGTCGTCAAGAACATAGCAACTGGATACCTGCTCAAGGCATCTGCAACTACGTTGGCCTTTCCTGGATGGTACTGCAAGGATATATCGAAGTCCTTATCAGCTCTAACCACCACCTCTGCCGCATGTTCAACTCCTTCTGAGTGAATACGTACTTCAAGCTCTTGTGATCTGTGAAGATCTCAACTCGCTCTCCGTACAGGTAATGCTTCCATAACTTCAAAGCAAATATAACCGCGACCAACTCCAGATCATGAGTAGGATAGTTCTTCTCATGAAGACGTAACTGCCTGGATGCATAGGTAATCACCTTCCCGTGCTGATGAAGAACACACCCTAAACCCTTCCCCGAAGCATCGCTGAAGATCGAGAACCCTCCTGACCCAGATGGCAAAGTCAGGATCGGAGCTGAAGTCAACCTCCTATTCAGCTCATCGAATGCAGCCTGACACTCAACAGTCCAGACGAACTCCACGTCCTTCCTGGTGAGTCTAGTCATCGGCTCTGCAATCCGCGAGAAGTCCTGGACGAACTTCCGGTAATAGCCAGCCAAACCCAGGAAGCTCCGAACCTCGGCAACTAAACTGGGCGTAGACCAAGACTCCACTGCCAAAATCTTCCTCTGGTCCACTGAAATCCTGTGCTTGGTCACAACATGACCTAAGAACTCCACCTGGTCCAAGAAGAACTCATACTTCGAAAGCTTTCCGTAGAGTTGCTCCCTCCTCAGAGTTTCTAACACAACTCTCAAGTGCTCCTCATGCTCCTCCTGCGTCTTCAAATAGATCAAGATATCGTCTATGAAGACCACCACGAACTTGTCAAGGTACTGATGGAATACCTTGTTCATCAAGTTCATGAACACCGCGGAAGCATTGGTCAACCCAAATGGTATTACTGTAAACTCGTACTGGCCGTACCGAGTCCGAAATGTCGTCTTGGGAATGTCATCCCGCCTCACCTTCAGCTGGTGATACCCGGACCTCAAATCTATCTTCGAAAAGATCTTTGCCCCACTCAGCTGATCGAACAAGTCATCGATCCTCGGCAAAGGGTACCTATTCTTGATAGTGAGGTTGTTGAGCGCCCGGTAATCAATGCACATGCGGGACGTACCGTCCTTCTTTGGCACAAAAAGAACTGGCGCTCCCCAGGACGAAGAACTGGATCTGATGAACCCCTTGTCCTGCAGCTCGTCGACTTGCTTCTTCAGCTCTATCAACTCGCTGTTGTTCACCTATAGACATGCTGTGAAATGGGCTCGACGCCCGGCACCAAGTCTATAAAGAACTCAATGTCCCTGTCTGGCGGCATCCCCGACAACTCCTCGGGAAAGACATCCGAGAACTCAGCAATCAACGGATGTGGCAAATCCTGCCCCGCCAACAAAGCTCCATAGAATCCAGCCTCCGACTCCGTTGCTCCTCGAGCAAACTCGATCTCTGGCTCTTCCGACGTCCTAAAATGAACTCTGCCTCCTCTGCAATCAATGCTAGCATGGTGCATGCTCAACCAATCCATACCAAGTACCATATCGTACCTCGGTAGGGGCATTACGAGCAGACACGTACTCAAGTCCCGGCCTCTCAGAGTGACTCTCCGCCCCTTGCAAATATTATTAACCAGGATAATGCCTCCTCCGGTCATAATCTTGCAAGTCCTACCCATATATTCAGCAATAATATTGTGTCTCAAAGCAAAAGAAACAGACACAAAACTATGGGTCGCCCTAGAATCAAATAAGGCGAAAGCAGGGAAGGAATCTAGGAGAACATGACCTGCTACAACATCTCCCACAGGCTCTGCCTCCTCCTCTGCTGCCAAAGCGAATACCCTGCCCGCGGGTGCTCCCCTCTGGTGCTGAACAAAATGCTGCTGCTGGTCTGAAGTGGAGGACCCCTCTGCTGAACCGCTGGTCCTCTAGCCGGCTGCACCCTGTCCTGGCCTCCCTTAGCTGCCCGAGCAGGACAGCCCTTCAGCTGGTGGTCGGTCCCTCCACAGAATAGGCAAGCGCCTAACCTCCTCCGGCATACGTCTCTGCTGTGCCCCGTCTTTTCGCGTAGAAAGCACACTGCTGGTTCTACCTCTGGCCCTGACCCTGATGCTGCTGGGCACACGTCGGTGCCTGCAGAATCTGCAACAGAGGCTGCTGCTGAAACGGCCTCTGCTGCTGCTGAATGTGGGGGTGCTTGGCCAGTCCCGTACTGGAACTCGCCCCTATAGTATCTCCGCTCCTCTTCGGCTTGAGGCCGAAGTCCTCCTCTGTAATCTGCACGTCCATCAATATCTGATCGAACGTCGCGTCACGGCGACCCAAGGTACGGGTGTACACTGCATGAATAAGTCCCCTGCAGAACTTACGAGCCTTCTGTCCCTCATCCTAGATTATATCGGGAGCGAACCTGCTAAGACGGAAGAACTCAGCTGCATACTCGTCCACCGACGAGTTCCCCTGTACTAGACCCACGAACTGGCCCTCCAACTATAAGAGCCACGTCCGGGAAGAACTACTCCTTGAAGAGCCTCCAAAGTTCTCCCAAGTCAGCTCTCTCACCGACGTACGAGGATCTGTGCGGTACCATGTCAGCGCAATATCGAAGAATCGACTGGCTGCGGCCGAAACCCAAAGTACTCTAGGAAGCTCTGCCAGCTCCATGCTCCGCTGCACATCCTCTAGCCAATCATCTGCATAGAGGATGCCCTCCGTGCCCGTAAAGTCCCTGGAGCTCATCTTTCTAAAGTCTAATACTGTCCCCAGGCCTGGACTGCTGCTGGTACGGCTGCTGGCCAGTAGGGCCCAGCACCGTACCCGGTGCCACTCTCTCTACTGCTGCCAGTGCAAGCTGATGCGAGTTCTCCATACTCTGCCTCAGCATCTCGATCTGACGGTATGACGCCTCCGACTGGCGCTGCGATGCCTCTTCCTGGGCCCGTTGTGTCTCCATCATCTGCTGAAGGAGAAGGAACATATGATGTGTATCCGTCGGTATCGGTGGTGGTGGCGGCAGTATCTCTGGAACAACGGCCATAACCCTCTGGGGAGGAGGTGTAGACCTCCCTGTACAACTGTCGGGGTCTCCGGGATAGTAGAATCACTTGGGGCAGTCTCGTGAACCTCCTCCTCAGCCTGATCAGCTCTCTCAGGCAAGCTTCTCGATCTAGTGGCCTGCGGGTGCGTCTTCGTCATCCTGGAGACGAATTGAAACAAGAGATCAATACGGCACATGAGTTGATTATCAAAGAAGCACAGTTAATTTAATACAAGGTGAATACATGATAATCAAAAGATCAGAAATTTCCAAGGTGTGATTGAGAAACTCCTATCATGTCCTAGGTCCTACGTCCTAATTGCAGGCTCGTAATTAGTACTCTAAGTCGAGCACCATTACGAGATCGCACTAATTGTGACACAGGACCTGCATGGGCCACCACAAAAATGTGTCACGACCCGCACCCTTATGAGGGGCACGAGCACGTGGGTACGTCCAGCCTACGCCGTAGAATTGGTGGTAGAACGCTGTATATAACGCCTGTAAATACTACTACTAACAGTATAAAGGTACATGTACAGTATATACTCTCCGAATGGAGGTGACATATCAATACAGTCTCAATCACAGAACAAAACTAAGATAGATAGCTCAGAAAGAGAACATATGATAGATGAAAGAGTAAATAAGTCTAGAGTCCAATATAAGTCCAGATATATACAGCATCACAGGGTCTCAAAATATAATATAGAAACTACAGTCTGATAAAGCTAGCTGGATCGAAGTCCAGTCAAACCTAGCTAATCTATACTACTCTGGAAGTACAAAATCTAGTGGCTCTACGATAAGGCCACGATCCAAGGCTACTCCATCTGACTCGAGCCCATAATAGGTCGAGCAGTCCGCCTCGGAATCATCTATATATATTATAATATCCTCCTCAGGAAAATGAGCAAGTACAAACACTAACAGCAGTTCCATATGAATTGACAAGTTCTATAAGAGACATTATAATGAACTACAAGACAAAGATATATGAAGACTTGGGAACCGTTCGGCAGCCGAGTTACAACCCTTAAACCAAACAAGGACCGGGGTTGTAACTCCTCTCCCAAGCAGAACTTAGTCTCCAATTAAGTACAATGTAAAGGCATGTAGAGCATATAAGTAACTGTATATCATGCATGGTGAGAAAGTACTGAATGTAGAACAAAACATGATATATGACAAGAAAAGTAAATATAAAATGTGCCTCGAATATTATAGCCTAATGTGATCGGTATGGGTCAAGAATCAGGCTTTCAGCCGACCGGCTACAAGTACGTAGACTTGGTCCGGCCGGGATGGTAAGCTATGGAGCAAGTAGTAGCACAGGTCAGGCTATACCCATCGTGAGGTGAGGGTATAGCTATGATACAAGTAGTAACTCAAGGTGGGCATTGATCACACTATCTATAATATTCCTCATTTTCTCGAATAGTATACGGATTCGGACATAGCACGTCATGACGCGGGATTCCCTAAGAGGGGAGCAAGTCCTCTTCAGGAATCGGCGTCAATACAAGTACGAGAATCAAGACTAAGCAAGTACCAATATCCCAAGAAATCCATGAATGACATCTCATGACAGGAATCCGACAATACTAGTCCGTGAACTATCGTGTCTGAGAATCAAGTAAGACACTACGACTGAATCGGATATAGCAAATATCAAGACAATGAAAACTATCAGTGAATGTACTCGCCTGCTGTCCTGAGCTTTAGGGTATATCAATGCTCAGAGCGGAAATCAGGAACCTAAATATGAGATACTGCATGTTAATTTAGGTTTAAACAAGTTTAAGAATGATTCACAATAAATGATATACAATCTAGGTCAAACTAGGTCTCACTGAGTCACACTAAGTCCTGTCAAGTCAATCTAGGTCAAATCAAGTTATATCAAGTCAATCTAAGCCAGACCAAGTCAACCCTAGGTCATACCAGTCATCACAGGTCAAAACAAGTCGAAGAAAGTCAAACGGGTCAAGAGTTGGCCTACAGTTGACTTTTGGTCAACTGGTCAACCATGATCAACTCTGGTCAATTCTAGGTCAATCCTAGGTCAATGGTGACTAATAGTTGACTTTCGGACAACTACACAAGTTTAATGGAATTGGGGACTAAATTGGGTAAAGTGTTGACCCATAGTTGACTTTCGGTCTAAAAAGTCAACCGTGGTCAACCGGGGTCAAGACTTGGTCTAGGCGACTATTTTTATCTATTACCAACCTCTACAACCCATATCCAAGTCCATCTTGGACTTCGAATCTCAAATCTTGGCCGTAGGCCAATATCATATTTTACATTTAAAAAGGATAAAATTCTAGCTTAGGCAATTATCACGTTAGCCTACCTACGCTTGGTATTTTGACCCAAGCTCCCTAGGGTAGTAAGGTACTAGCCTATACATATATTACCTACCAAGATACCTAGGTAAGTGGACGTCTAGTCCATCTTACGGCCTATTGCCGGTATTTTGAATATTTTACGATACGCTATGGTATGGCGCATACCGGCGTCCTACAACCCCGATTTCCACTCGGAGCCTACCCGCAAAATTTAATTCATATAATCTAGGTCCACGCCAAGTTTCAACTCATTCCGATACTCCGAGCTCCGTTTCACCCTCTAACTCGATCCCCTATTTCCTATTTCTCACTTTTCTTCCTATTCTTCTAACTTCTTCTAATTCTTTCCTTGTAACTTCTTCTTATCCTTTTCCTTAATCTTCTTCTCATATTCTCTTCTAATTCTAACTATCTATCAACATATATATATATATAATATATATATATATATATATATATATATATATATATATATATATATATATAATTAACATATATATAACAAAGGGGGGTTTAATAGGTGCTAAAGGGGGGCTCAAAGGGGAGGGGGGAGAAGCCTGGCAGCAGCTGCTGCCAGTGCTGCTGTTACTACAGCAGCTTCTGCTGCTGCCCCTTCTTCTTCTTCTTCTTCTCTTCATCTCTTCCTTCGTTCTTCTTCCTCCCTCTCTATATATATTATATATTTTATCGT